>BQKN01014343.1:0-10177 GCA_022839385.1 Asparagus kiusianus | reverse complement strand
CGAATTGATCTTAAATCAATTCCTAGCATACTCAAATATCAATAAACATTATTTATCATAATATAACATGTTTATTATTATATCTCACAAGATTCAGTATTACGGGGTTTTACATTCTTCCCCCCTTAAAAGAATTCCGTCCCTAAAATTTTACATTCGTATCTTAGAGATTAATAATGCCAGAAAAACATGTTAAGCGAATAATCCAGACAAGAAAACCCTCACATACACATCTCGTATCATTAGTCTCCAGATATGAACATAGCAATATCTACATTTAACAATCTAAGATGCCAATATTTTCACTTAACCCCTAACTAAACGGAACTAGTACGTCGGGCAAAAAATCAAAACAAGGAACCCCCCATATATATACCATGTGTTTCGAATGATTAGAAGTTAAGTGTTAATACCTCCATCCTAGCTTTAAATGTAAATATAACCATACAAATAATCACATACATAAATCAATCCACCTTCTCAATAGGTGCAGGTAGTCACGATGCATAATATCTTCGCGCTCCCGAGAATCATCCTCAATGTCTACACTTAACAGTCTAAAATGCAAATACCCCCACTTAACCCCTAATTAAATGGAACAAGTACATCGAGCGAAAAATCCAAACAAGGAACCCCTCATATATATACCATATGTTCCGAGTACTTAGGAGTTAAGTGTTAATATCATCATTTTAGCGTTAAGTATAAACATTAACATACAGGTTGCCACAAATCATAAATAAGTCATACTAAATTTAATTTACCTGCTCAAACAGGTGTGGGTAGTCGTGACATATATCCTCTTCGTGTTCCTAAGAAGCCTCCTCAGCTCCTCTCCGATTCCACTGAACTTTAACTAAATGTATCACATTGTTTCTTAACTTCTTGTCCTCCTTGGCAAGAATACATACAGGAATCTCAACAGTAGTCAGATCCTCCTAAATCTTGATCTCTGGTGCGTCTAATACTCGCTGCTCCTCCTCGTCGCGTAGGTGCTTCTTAAGCATCGAACCATGAAAAACATCGTGTATGCTCGACATGGATGCTGGTAGGTCTAGCCGATATGAAACAGCTCCAATACACTCAATAATCAGGAATGGTCCAATATACCTCGGGGTAAGTTTTCCTCGTCTGCCACGTTGAACTCCCTTCATTGGTAATATTTTCAATAACACATAGTCCCCAATTTGGAACTCTAACGGTCGTCGCATATGATCTGCATAACTCTTCTGACGACTCTGCGCTGCAAGAATGCACTCTCGAATGATTTCTACCTTCTCCGTAGTTTGCCTCACAAGCTCTGGTCCAAGCAATAGGCTGTCCTCTGGTTCTGCCCAACAAATAAGTGATCTACAAGGCCTCCCGTACAATGCTTCGTACGGTGTCATCCTAATAGTCGCTTGGTAGCTATTATTATAAGCGAATTTGATTAATGGGATGTGGTCCTCCAAGGTACCCTAGAAATCAATGACACATGCCCGCAACATGTCTTCTAATATTTGGTTCACTCTCTCCGTCTGCCCATCCGTCTGTGGGTGAAACACACTAGAATAAGATAATCTGTTGCCGAAAGAGTTCTGGAAGCTTCTCTAAAAATGTGAAGTGAAAACCGAGCCTTGATCTGACACAATCGTCTCTGGAACTCCATGTAATCTCACAATCTCCTGAATAAATATCCGTACATACATCTCTGCCGTGTATGTCGTCTTTACTGGTATGAAATGTGCTGACTTTGTCAGCCAATCTACTACCACCCAAACTGAATCATTCCCTTTCTTCGATCTCGGCAATCCTACAATGAAGTCCATAGAAATATCTGTCAACTTCCACTTCGGAATAGGTAAAGGTCATAGGGTTCCTGCCGGTCTCTGATGTTCTGTCTTCACTTACTGGTAGGTAAAGCACTTAGCTACTTATTCTGCAATTTCTCTACGCATGCCGCTCCACCAAAAATGTCTCTTCGGATCCTTGTACATCTTCGTTGTTCATGGATGCACTGTATACCTACTATGATGCGCTTCGTCGAATAAATCCTTCTTCAGCTAAGCATTAGCTGGTATTACTAATCGGCCCTTCATCCGAAGTCCTCCATCTACTCCAACGGTCCAATCAGCCTCTGGCTCTTTGGAAATCTCTCTCTTTCGGGCTTGAATTCAAGAGTCGTCCAACTAAGTTCTGACCACTCTGTCATTCTAATATGGCTGTACGGATAAAGCTCCCAAAAATGCGCTGCTTCCGCCAATCTCCGGTCTAAAGTCAAACTGGCTAAGTGTGTGGAGATCTCGATATAATGAACATCTCAGAGCTGCAATCCTGTGACGACGCTTCCTACTCAATGCGTCTGCTACGACATTCGCCTTCCCCGGGTGATACTGAATCGCGAACTCATAATCCTTAATGAACTCAACCCATCGTCGCTATCTCTGATTTAGTTCCTTCTGAGAGAAGAGGTACTTCAAGCTCTGATGATCTGTGAATAGCTCAAACTGTACCCCGTACAGGTAGTGTCTCCATGTCTTCAATGCGAAGACCACTGTTGCTAGCTCCAAGTCATGTGTGGGATAGTTCTGTTCATGCGTTCTCAACTGACGCGAAATGTATGCTACTACCCTCTGGGTCTACATCAAAACACCTCCTAGACCCGGTAACGACTCATCTGTGTAGACTATGAATGTCTTATCACTGCTAGGAATGGTCAAAACTGGCGCTGTAGTCAATTTAGTCTTCAAAGTCTCAAAAGCCTCCTAACACTCCGTGCTCCAAACAAAAGTTACACCCTTTTCGTAAGGCGTGTAAGTAGTGTAGCTATTTTTGAGAAGTCCTGAATGAACTTCCTGTAATAGCCAGCCAAACCCAAAAAGCTACGGTCTCGGTAACTGTCGTCGGTGGCTCCCAATCAAGTACTACCGTAACCTTAGCTGGATCCACTGAAATGCCCTCTCTGCTAATGACGTGGCCTAAAAATCTGACCTCGGATAGCAAAAACTCGCACTTGCTAAATTTGGCATATAGCTGGTGCTCCCGCAAAGTCTGCAATGCTAATTGAAGGTGCTGCCCGTGCTCTGCCTCCGACCTCGAATAGATCAGAATGTCATCGATGAATACTATCACGAACTGGTCTAAGTATGGACGAAAAACCCGATTCATCAAATCCATGAATAGCGCAGGTGCATTGGTTAGCCCAAATGGCATGACAAGAAACTCGAAGGACCCATAACGAGTCAGAAAGGTGGTCTTGGGAATATCCATCTCCCGAACCTGCAACTGATGATAGTCAGAACGAAGATCAATCTTCGAGAAGTGCTGCGCTCCCTGAAGCTGGTCGAACAAGTCATCAATCCTCAGTAATGGATACCTATTCCGGATAGTGACCTTGTTCAACTCTCGATAATCTATACAAAGATGCATACTGCCGTCCTTCTTCTTCACGAAAAGGATCGGCGCCCCCATGAAGAATGACTCCGGCGAATAAAACCCTAAGACAACAACTCGTCCAGCTGAGTCTGTAGCTCCCTCATCTCAGCAGGTACCATACGATAGGGAGATTGAGATATCGGTGCTATGCCTGGCTGCAACTCGATGCAGAACTCAACCTCTCTTACAAGAGGTAGCCCTGGTATATCTTGAAAGACATTCGGAAAATCTAAGACAACCCTAGTCTCGCACAAATCAGCACTCTGATCTCTCAGCATCACCTCCTCGATATAGGCCAGAAATGACTCCGCAAACTGGTTGCCCTGTGAGGTCGGTACGATCAACTCAGACCCATCGGACGCTTGCAAACTGACTGTTTTCGCAAAATAGTCAATACTAACATGGTAGGATGATAACCAATCCATACCGAGAATGACGTCGAAATCCGACATCCGCAAGACGATCAAATCTATGATAAACTCGGACTCATCTAAGCTGATGACACATCTCCTACAGACATTCCCTAATAGAAATACCTCTCCTAAGGGAGTAAAGACGGACAACAGAATATCTAAATGATGAGCGACTAACTGGAGACTATCCATGAAGGCATGAGATATAAAAGAATGGGAAGCTCCGGAATCGAACAAGATCTGAGCTGGAAAAGAGTTTACTAAGAAAGTACCTTCTACTATAGCTCCGCTCGCACCGTGATCATGAGGTACGACTGCATAAACTCTGCCAGTGTCTGGCGACTACTGAACTATCGATGGTGGAGTATACGGGACTCTGTCCCTCGGGAATCTCCTGAATCACACGAATCTGGCCTACTGGTCCCTCAATCCTAGGAACAGCTGGCGGTGCCTCAATCCTCTGCTACGGCTACTGGCCGTAATCGCGACCCTGCTGCTGCTGACCGTGTCCTCGATTCTGCTGCTGACCCTGGCCTCTACCCTGACCCTGGCCTCTGGCTCTTTGGAAATCTCTCTCTTTTGGGCTTGAATCCAAGAGTCGTCTAACTGAGTTCTGACCACTCTGTCACTCTAATATGGCTGTACGGATAAAGCTCCCAAAAATGCGCTGCTTCCGCCACTCTCCGGTCTAAAGTCAAACTGGCTAAGTGTGTGTAGATCTCGATATAATGAACATCTCAGAGCTACAATCCTGTGATGACGCTTCCTACTCAATGCGTCTGCTACGACATTCGCCTTCCACGGGTGATACTGAATCGTGAACTCATAATCCTTAATGCGTCTGCTGCTGGCCCTAGCCCTTCTGCTGAGGGTGTAGAGTGTGATTGCAAGAGTGTCAATTGTAAAGTTTTCGGTTAGCTAGAAAACAGAGTGTGAGGAGTGGACGTTGATCGGTGATCATTGAAAACTGACAAGTGTAGTTGTAAACGTTATTCGGGTGAGCGTATAAAACCCGGTTGTGATAGTGGATTTCTCCCCGGGAGTGGGGAGTGGAGACGTAGGACGGAAGGTCTGGACTCCGTGATCATATCGTGTGTTTGAGTTTGCTTTGGCGCACTTAATCTTATGTTTATATTTCTTGTCGCCATTGTCCATATCTTATTATTTATATCATCCACTATCTAGTTCATATTGTTTCCCCTTGTGTTAGTTTATATATATCCTTGCATATATATTTCATCATATAGGATATATCTCATTGTTCATATTGCTTATCCTAGCTCACATATATTGTTGTATTTCATACTTGCTAGGATAACTTATTAATTAGTTTTAATTGGCATAAAATCGGATTAGATTAGTATAAGACCCTAATCACCCCCCTCTTGGGTCTAATAGCTGATGCTCCCGCAAAGTCTATAATGCTAATTAAAGGTACTGCTCGTGCTCTGCCTCCGACCTCGAATAGATCAGAATGTCGTCGATGAATACTATCACGAACTGGTCCAAGTATGGACGGAAAACCCGATTCATCAAATCCATGAATACCGCAGGTGCATTGGTTAGCCCAAATAGCATGATAAGAAACTCGAAGGACCCATAACGAGTCAGAAAGGCGGTCTTGGGAATATCCATCTCCCGAACCCGCAACTGATGATAGCCAGAACGAAGATCAATCTTCGAGAAGTGCTGCGCTCCCTGAAGCTGGTCGAACAAGTCATCAATCATCGGTAATGGATACATATTCCGGATAGTGACCTTGTTCAACTCTCGATAATCTATACAAAGACGCATACTGCCGTCCTTCTTCTTCACGAAAAGGACCGGCGCCCCCCATGGAGAATGACTCCGGCGAATAAAACCCTAAGACAACAACTCGTCTAGCTGAGTCTGTAGCTCCCTCATCTCAGCAGGTGCCATACGATAGGGAGCTCGAGATATCGGTGCTGTGCCTGGCTGCAACTTAATGCAGAACTCAACCTCTCTCATAGGAGGTAGCCTCGGTATATCCTGAAAGACATCCGGAAAATCTAAGACAACCCTAGTCTCGCACAAAGCAGCACTCCGATCTCTCAGCATCACCTCCTCGATATAGGCCAGAAATGACTCCGCAAACTGGTTGCCCTGTGAGATCGTTAAGATCAACTCAGACCCATCGAACGCTCGCAAACTGACTGTTTTCGCAAAACAGTCAATACTAACATGGTAGGATGATAACCAATCCATACTGAGAATGACGTCGAAATCCGACATCCGCAAACGATCAAATCTATGATAAACTTGGACTCATCTAAGCTGATGACACATCTCCTACAGACATTCCCTAATAGAAATACCTCTCCTAAGGGAGTAGAGACGGACAACAGAATATCTAAATGATGTGCGACTAACTGGAGACTATCCACGAAGGCATGAGATATAAAAGAATGGGAAGCTCCGGAATCGAACAAGATCCGAGCTGGAAAATAGTTTACTAAGAAAGTACCTTCTACTATAGCTCCGCTCGCACCTTGATCACGTGGTACGACTGCATAAACTCTGCCAGTGTCTGGCGACTGCTGAACTATCGATGGTGGAGTATACGGGACTCTGTCCCTCGGGAATCTCCTGAATCACGCGAATCTGGCCTACTGGCCCCTCAATCCTAGGAACAGCTGGTGGTACCTCAATCCTCTGCTACGGCTATTGGCCGTAACCGCGGCCCTGCTGATGCTGACCCTGACTACGGTTCTGCTGCTGACCGTGTCCTCGATTTGCTGCTGGCCCTGACCTCTGCCCTGCTGGCCTCCTGCTGGCGCACTACGACAGTCCTTGGCCTTATATCCGATCTTGTTGTAATTATATCATGCACCCTGAATCGGCCTCCTGCTGGCGCACTACGACAGTCCTTGGCCTTATGTCCGATCTTGTTGTAATTATATCATGCACCCTGAATCTTGTGCTGCGGTGATGCTCTCGAGTCATGTTGTGCTCCCTTCTTGAACTTGCCCTGCTGATAGTGATGAAAGTCCTTACCCCGCTGCTGGGGTCCTCCTAGTCCGGCAAAAGGTCTCTTGCCCTTGCCCTTGTCATTCTACTGTCCAGACTTGTTGTTGCCCTTCTTGTTCTTCTGGAACATCGTAGTCTCTGTCTCCTGCGATATAGCTGCATCTGCGACCTCTCGAACTGAATGGAATCTTCTGGAAACTAGGTAACGGTGAAGACTTAGGCGAAGTCCCATAAGAAACATCTGTGCCTGGCGCTCTCCTGAATGCCACATGCCCGTGAAACGTAGAAGACTCATAAATCGGCTCTCATAGTCAGCCACAGACATATCTCGCTGCTCTAGCTTAGACAACTCTAGCTCTTTCCCGGCTCGTGCTGCGGAAGAGATGTACTGCTCATCGAAGAAATACACGAAATCTTCCCAAGTGAGGGCCATCTGATGATCCGGAGTGAAATGAAGCCTATACCATCCTCCTGCATCACCTTTCAGGCTAAAAGCTGCTAGCCTCTACTTCTGCACTGAGTCGACGTTAAATAAATCCAGAATGTTACTCACGTCCTCCTTCCACTTGTGGGCCACAAGCGAATCTGATGATCCCTGAAACTCTGGCGCCCTCATCTTTTGGTTGCGCTCCACTAAACGGAGCCAAGCCTCCTTCTCTGCGGTTGCAACTGATGGTGGGGTGAGCCCTGGTGTGGTCTCTGGGGACTCCTCTGCAATGGGGATGGCATGAATAACTGGCGGTGGGACCACATGTAGTGGTGTAGCTGGCGGCATGTGATTTGCCACTTGATCCTCAAGCGCTGCTAGCCTCGCTGCAATCGGTGCCATGAGGTCTATCAAATACTGGGGAGCCTACTGCGGCTCGGGTAGAGCCTGTTGCAGCTCGGGTTCTGGTTCAGTCTGTCCCTCTCCCTAAGTACGGGATCCTCTCCGTCCACGTCCTCGTCCGGCTATCTATACATTCGGAATAAAGTTTAAAAGATACATTATTGAGACCTCAGGCAAAAGATATAACACATAACAATAAGAAAATCGTATCACATATCATTCATGCAAATACTTTTCAATCAAAGTATGATAGTCATAAAAAAAATTTGTAATTTTCGAGATATACGTATATATCGTCCTCACTCATTCTAGAAATTCCTAGCGGGCTCTATACATGAATCCTAAGAAACTCTATACTAGCTCCACAACTCGACACAGGATGATCTTAAGGATACTGAAACTAGAGCTCTGATACCAACTGTGACACTCCTGGGTTCACACAAGGCTGCGGTCCAAGGTGAAACCAGAGATGTCAAACCTGTCATGCACCCACACTGTGCATAAACATGTTTCACCAATCACAGTAATATCCTCTAGTAGAACCAAATAAAGGGAATAAATGTAATAGACATGATATAGAAGAGATATATCATAAATGAAAAGCATGTCTAACCTATAATACATCTGATATGTGAATAATAAAAATGTCTCAACATGAATCAACTAAAAATCGTACTAATGCACACTGCCTTTACAATATGAATATGAAACTCTAATGTCTGGATAAAACTCAAAACTACAGTGGAGTCTCTACAAGTAAAAATACGCGACGGCGATTATGCCAGAACTCTGCCACCCTGCGGCTCTCCGAAACTCCGAACTACCTGAAAAGTAATTTAAAAGAAAAAGAATAACAATAAGAGTGTCAGAGCGTTACAGCAAGATTACCTCCATCCGCCCCCAGGGAAAGGGCTACTAGATGGAGTGAAGACTCTATGTATTAAGCATAGTCTACCTAGATTCATTTTCCCCGTATCTAAGCAGGATTAACATTTAGAAACCTACAACACGAGATGTAATACGTCGAGCGAAATAATCCAAACAAGAAAACCCTCGTGTATATACCATAAGTCTCAAATTGTAGATATCTAAACATTAATACCGAACTAAGAAAAGATAATCTAATAAAACTAATAATTAAAAATCCATAACATGAGACTGGTACGTCGAGCGAAATAATCCAAACAATGAAACCCTCATGTATATACCATAAGTCTCAAATTGTGAATCTCTAATCATTGATCCTAACTAAGAAGTAAAAAAGACAGTAAAAAAATAAGATATCAACACATCATATTTATAATATCTTCCACAATCACTGGAGAGATAGAATAAAAATACCAACACATAATTTTGTATACTTTCAAAAGTAACGTAACTCAGTTATATAGTTCAATGATAGGTCGTATTCATAATCGGCATCTGTCATACTTAGGCTATCAAGTAATTGTCTCAGTGCAATGGACTACCTTGTAGGTATCCTGAACTGTGTACCCGGCTCATTAGTTACATTGTGATCTCAGTGCATAACATGAGTGTGGGACGGACTACCAAATAGGCATCCTAAAATTACGGCTCATGAGCCTCATCGCACCCTAGTGCGGGACTGACGGCTAGATCAAGCCTCCTAAAATCCGACTCAATGGCCTGTATATGTGGAATATCGACGCACTACCTCATGTAGTACTGAACTGAGCTCATCAACGATATCCGCCTCATGTATAAACTGTGTATATCTGGTGTGTCAACGCACTATCCTATATAGTACTAAGTTATGCTCATCAACGACATCCAACATGTATATGAACTATATCTAATTCAAATATGATCAAATCAAAATTCATCATAATCCCCTTAGGATTCTTAAATGTATAACATAACATATTCATGACTATACGTATAACATCAAGATGCTCAAAACTCTGCGAACGCACCTCAAAACGGCGCAACACAGCTTCACAAAACGAGCAGGAAAAACATACGTGATATCTGTTAGTAAAACAAGCATATCTTTCTCTAGGAAAACTATTTTTACAAATGGTTTTATGTTTTGAAAACTAGATTCACACATCTTTCAAATAACATAAGTTTGGTTTAGTTTGGAGTTTATTTGTTATCCCAAATCTCCAGTTAAACATTATATATGTGCAGCCGTTTTTCTGTAGGACATGTTGTTAGTAAATATAATATATCATTCTCTATACAAGCTCTTTTTAAGAATGGTTTTCTGTTTTAGAAACTAGATATATATATCTTTCATATAAAACTAGTTTGGTTAAATTTGGACTTTGTTTGCTATATTAAAATCTCAATTAAAGATTATATAAGTGCTGTAGTTTTCTGCAGAAAAACATATATATAGTACATCACTTAAATTTTCTCATATATGAATAAAATTATGAAAAACCCTAATGACCATGAGCATGATACTATCATAAATAGCAAGAAAAGATTATTCATCTAGTATTTATTTTAAGGTTTACTATAAAAAAAATCTAACTTTTAACACCTAGGTTAAGATTAAAGCATGAAA
>BQKN01014335.1:0-10909 GCA_022839385.1 Asparagus kiusianus | reverse complement strand
ATGCCCTTTATACAGTACAAACCCAAGAGGCAATTGAGTTTCGAAGACAAACCAGAAAGTATAATAGCATTTTCTCATTCACATCATTTGGGGTAAGGTTTGATAGAGAGCTTGCATCAAACAAAAAGGGTATTTTCACATTTAGAGCACAAGGACAAATATATCATAATCTACCCTCTCTAATTCCAAAAGAAAATAAGCCCTCCTACTTTCAACTTTACTTCTACGATACGGAGAATGAGTTGCAAAATCGAGTGGGAATATTAGATAATACAAACATGAGTACGACTACAACTAAAAGATTGATGGATATATTAGAAGGAAACCCATATGAAAAATTTCTGCGAAAACTGAATGATTTTCCATCTCTTGAAGACTTCAAGATCATTATAAATAGAGATGCTGCAGTAGATCAACGTGTTTATAACTCGCCAACAGTGGATCAAGTTGCAGCTGTCTAGGTAGAGGGAAATAATGAAAATGTTCCATATGAGAGAGAAATAGTTGTCCATTCACACTCCGACAAGAATTATCAAGTTAAGCACTACTTTGGTTGTTATGATCCATTACAGTATCCTTTACTCTTTCCAGGCGGAGATGTTGGATGGCACCAAAATATTAAAAGAAGGGAGAAAAATGATATTCGCCGTTCAAAACAACTAAATACTACATCTCAAGTGACTCAGCAAACGTTTTCATCTGCAGAAGACATATTTAAACGAGAAAGTGAAGGTAAATCATAATTAAAATTGTTTAATAATATTAAAACATTAAAAATTAACTTAACATGCAAACTTGTAGGTGTTAAAGCACCAAAGGCGGGAAGCGTCTCATGTCGAGAATATTATTGTTACAAGTTCCAGATAAGAGACACTCGACAATCTACTGTATTAACATCGGCAGGCTGGTTGTTCTATCAATATGCTGTTGATATGTACATAAAGCTTGAAACAACAAGACTTGATTATTTTAGAAAGAAACAATCAGAAATCAGAGCAGAGTTCTTCCAAGGCATAGTCGATAGTGTAGCTGCTGGGGAAGCAAAAGCATGTCAAGTCGGAAAAAGAATAGTTTTGCCATCATCATTTATTGGTGATCCTAGAGATATGCGTCGTAGATATATTGATGCAATGTCATTAGTACAACGATTTGGAAAACCAGATATTTTCATCACAATGACATGCAATCCTGAATGGGAAGAAATTACGGAGGAACTACATCCAGGACAGACACATAATGATAGACCGGATCTAACCTCAAGGATATTTCGAGCAAAATTGCAAGACCTTAAAGATCAGCTATTTAAAAAGGAAATCTTTGGAAAAGTTACTGCCCATGTTCATGTCATCGAGTTTCAAAAAAGAGGGTTGCCTCATGCACACATGTTAATTATTCTAATGGGAAAGCACAAAATCGTATCATCGGATCATTATAATAAGTACGTATCAGCAGAAATTCCAGACCAGTATGGAAATCCAATTCTATATGAACTGGTAAAAAAACATATGATGCATGGCCCTTGTGGAGAGTTAAATATGAGGAATGTTTGCATAATGGCGAGTGTAAGTATCACTATCCTAGAGAGTTTTCTCCAAGATCAGTACAAGCGAAAGATGTTTACCCAATTTATAAAATGAGCAAAAAAAAATAGAACAATGTTGGTCCAAAACAAAATTCTTAATAATCAATGAGTGGTACCTTACAATCCATATTTGCTGACACGTTATAACTATCACATTAATGTTAAAATATGCTCAGGCATAAAAGCAGTGAAGTACCTTTATAAGTACATATATAAAGGCCATGATAGAGTGGCAGTAAACATTGAGTATAATGAAGGTGAAAAAGTTGTGAATGAAATCAAAAATTTTCAAGATGCAAGATGGGTATCAGCTGAGGAAACTTTCTGGAGAATATATGAATTCCATCTTAATGAGATATTCCCGGCTGTCATTAACTTACAACTTCACATGCGAAATTAGCAATATGTTTCTTATTGGAAACATCAAGACCTATCGAAATTGATTCACTTGGAACATGTCTCCAAGATGATGCTTACAGAATTTTTTACTATGTGTAAAAAAATTAAAGAAGGTAACAAGAAGAAACATGAAAAGGACCACGAAAAGGAGTTATGTGGAATTTCCTGAATGTTATGTTTGGGATTCAACATCAAAATCTTGGAGTCCAAGAAAACAGAGACAAGTGATAGGTCAAATAAACGGGGCTAATCCAATTGAAGGAGAGAGATATTACTTGCGACTATTGCTTACTCACGTTAGGTGTTCGACATTATTTGAGGATCTACTTACAGTAAATGGTATTCATTGCAAATCTTTCAAGCAATCAGCCCAGAAATTAGGTCTTTTGGAATCTGATGATAGCATAAGAGAGTGCTTAGATGAAGCCATCGTCTTCCAAATGCCAACAGCACTTCGACGTTTGTTTGCAACTATATTGGTTCATTATGAGCCCACAGATGTTAATTATTTATGGGATCAATATCTTGAATCATTATCTGAAGACTTCTCAAGGAAACCAAATGTTACTAGAGCTTCGGTGATACTCTTCTCAATATTATCTTCTACTTAGAGAGTATGGGAACGGATATTAAAAAATTTGATTTGCCACCTTTACAAACAAAAACCATTTCAGAGGAAGGTTCATACCCAAGAGAAATAAAAGAAGATCTAGATGTACAAATCCCAACTGATGATGTAAATGCTGCAACAAAACTCAACTATGAACAACATACTGCATACACTACAATATTAACATGAGTTGAAGCAAATAAAAGTGGAGTTTTCTTTATTGACGGTCCTGGAGGAACTGTGAAGACTTATTTATATCGTGCTCTACTTGCCATAGCAAGATCGTAAGGTATGATAGCTCTTGCTACAGCGACATCAGGTGTCGCAGCTGTAATAATGGCTGGTGGAAGAACAGCACACTCCAGATTTAAAATCAAAATCCCAACAACAGATTCATCTATGTGTGGTATATCAAAGCAAGATGGGACATCAAAACTCATTAGAATAGCTCGTCTAATAATTTGGGACGAGGCTCCTATGGCTAAACGCGTTATAATTGAAACGTTGGATAGAACACTAAGAGATTTAATGGATCAAGATGAACCATTTGGCGGAAAAGTAATTGTATTTGGTGGCGATTTCAGACAAGTTTTACCGGTGATGCCTCGCCCAACAAGATCACAAACTATCAAAGAAAGTTTAGTAAGCTCACATTTGTGGAGCAGAATGATCAAACTACAACTTTCAAAAAATATGAGAGCAAAATCAGACACAGCATTCAGTGAATTTCTTCTTAGGATTGGGAATGGAGATGAACCAACAGTGACCCAGGATCTCATAAAACTGCCTAATGAAATATTGATCCAGAATCAAGGTGATGACCTACCAGAAGATTCTCTTAATAATTCAATTTTTCTATCTTTAGATGAGAATTTTAAGTCTATTGAATATATGAAAGATAGAGCTATCCTTGCAACAAAAAATGAATATGTTGACAAGTTAAATGATAGACTAATAAAAAGGTTTCCAGGAGAAGGAAAAGAATTCTATAGCTTTGATGAAGCAGTTGATGACACTAATCATCATTACCAAGAAGAATTTTTGAACACTCTGCTCCCTAATGGACTACCGCCACACAAGCTCAAGTTGAAAAAATATTGTCCAATTATTTTACTAAGGAACTTGGATCCAATTAATGGATTGTGCAACGGTACAAGAATGGTATGCCAATATTTTAACTACAATGTAATTCAAGCTAAAATCACAATGCGCCAACATGCTGGGAAAGAAGTTTTCTTGCCAAGAATACCATTGTCACCAGCAGAAGATGAAGGATTACCATTCAAGTTCAAACGCAAACAATTTCCCATAAGATTATGCTTTGCAATGACAATTAATAAATCCCAAGGGCAAACAATACCTAACGTAGGTATTTATCTACCTGAACCAGTGTTCTCTCATGGGCAATTATATGTTGCTTTATCGTGGGGTACTTCTATGATGACAACCAAGGTCTTAATAACATCAGATGGGAAATTTGCAGAAGAGGAACAATACACAAAAAATGTTGTATACAAGGAAGTTCTCCAGCCAAAGGACCACGAGGAATAATTCAAATGACCAATAACATTTTTGAAGGTTAGGAATTTATATAATAAGTACCTACAATTTTATTAAAGTTTTTTTCTTAAAAATAATTTAAAAATTACAATTCATTATTACATCATTCACTCTCTTCATTCAAATTCATGTACTAATCAAAATTAAAATAACTTTAAACATTGTAAATAATATAAATTAATAAATTCAATTTACTATAATTAGTGTCACACCTTTGATATAGAAATAGTCTTATTTTATTTTCTTTTGAGTTTATTTAGTACTTCAGATGCGTTGTTATTTATATATAACAAACTATTCAAATTCTTACAGGAACAATGTCATCCAACAACGAAGCATCAATTCCACACATCCAAATACGCCAACTAAAAAAGTTTCAAAGAGAGTGGACCACTCATGTTGTTATCCTAAGAACTATTGAGTCATCTTATGAGAACAACAAATGATCAGGAAAACTACTAAAATTAATTATTGCCGACTCAGAGGTAATGTAGCAATATTCTACATGCTATAATTCTATTAAAAATTGTTGATACTTATTCTTAAATAAAGTAATACATACAATGTTTAAGTACAATATCCATCACTTTTTATCATGCCATAGCAATCATTATTTTAAATCTATGCATAGCCTTCTTAATTTTTTAAAAATTTAAAAATTATAAATATAAATTAAATTATAATTGATGATGCTTATTCTTATATTAATTATTATCACCTTACTGTGTATAAGATCATATTAAAAAAATTCCTGCAATTATTAAAGAGGTAAGCAACATGTAATTCATTTTCACAAATTTTATACACCAAATATCATGCTTCCTAATTATACGTAAATTAATTTTCTAGATATGTCTAACAATATAAGCAAGCAAATAATTGGAATATGACATCAACACAACATTTTATACACACTGCAACAAAATAGTTATTACTTAGACTAAATTTTTAATAAGCATATTTACCATAAATTTATTATTTAGTTGCATGATCAAGCTAAATTTTGAGCATATTAATTTATCATGTTAGCCCCTCAACTTAGTTGGTGTTGCAAAACTTTGGTGGAATTGTTTATACAAGTAGCGCCTATTTAAATTTTTTACAAAGAGCTAATCCGTATAAACGATTAAATTTGTTAATTGAGATCAAATGACTTATTAGTAAGTTGTAGAAATTCTAATTCAATAACAGGTAACTTTATATAAATAAGGTTAGTTTCATTGATGAGTTAAAAGGTAATTTTTTTTGGACCCGAAGATTATGGATAGCTTTCAGTAAAATCTAGAGAATGGTTATTTAAAAGTTTCCCACATAAAACTACATTTATACATAACTTACGTCATCTATTACTTATCTTATTTATCTTAGGCTTAAATAAATGTTAATGTATTAGTTATTTGTGAGATAATATTAATAATATTTGCAGGGGGAAAAAATACAAGGTATTATGTTTGGAGAAACTATTAAAATGTATAAGCACATGCTTCAGAAGAATCATGTTGTTTACATCTCAAATGGAGAAGTCAAACCAATAAACCCGCTTTATGGAAATGTACATGAGTCAATTGAGTTGACATTGACTAAGAACATTTCTATCAAAGAATCAAAAACAGAGTTTCAATTTGATAAGATATTGAATAACTTGATCTCAATCAAAGACGCAATTTCCAACGAGGATACAAGGAATATAAGTAAGTATTTGTAAATACCTTTTATTTTCAATTTAAAAATTTATACAAAAATTTTCAACTTATTATAAATTTATGTGCAGATGTTCTTGCAATGATAGCAAATGTCAAGCCTATGATCAAGTACGTTACAAGATATAATAAGGCAGACACAAGGCAGGACATCATTATAGTAGACAAAGAGCATACACGCATGCTTTTATTTCACAATAAATTAATTATTCAAAATATAATATATTAACCTAAAATTGTCTAACTTTTCTTACACAGTGAGATAACATTGTCTGTAACTTTATTCGGAGATTTAGCTGGCAATGAAGGTTCAATTATTGAAAGAAATATTCATGAGACAACTATAATAGCGCTATCAAATTTTAAAATATCATTGTACAAAGGTAACATTTTCTATTATTGAATTGTAAATTATTTATCAATAAATATCAATTTCTAATTATAACTATTACATATGCAGGGGAGATGTGCATGACTTCGCAAATTACATCGACAATATGTATCAACCCTAAAATACAACTTGCTCAGGACATGCGAGAATGGTAATTCAAATAAAAAAGGTAACTTAATAAATTAAATTTTAAATATTTTTAAAATTATATGCAGGGCTCTTTCAAAAGACAAGATCAAGACTAATGGTGCTCCGTTAAGGCTATTTAAAAATACAGCGAAAATGAATATTATTGACATTATGCAAGCTTCACAAAATTCATCAAAGGTATGATATTCAAAATACTACTATAAAATATTAATGAATCAAGAGCTTCAGTTTCAAAACAAGCTTATATAAATAGATCTTGTTTCATTGATGTTTCAAATACATTTACAATTATTACTTTTAGATAAATTTTTAAAAATTCTTTTTGGACTATATTTTTTAAATTATTTTATAATTTCTTATTTTATTTACTAAATATATTTAAACTACATTTATAACTAACTAAATTTTTACAAATCTACAGGCACAATATGACAGCTTTACTGGAAAAATAAGTAATATCTTAAATAGACATGAGGCTTGGTACTACTCATGCAAAGGCTGCAATAAAAAAGTAAACAAAACTATTTATGACAAATGTCAAAATTGTCAAAAAAATAATGAAGACAGTATACCGAGGTAAAGTACTATCACTTACTCATGAAAGAAAAATATAAAGATTAAATATAAAAATATCATCTGATGCACAATGATAATACAAAATGTAGGTATGTTGTTAAAATCATAGTGGAAGATGAAACAGATACTGCAAGAGTCACACTTTTTGACGCAGCAGAAACTTTGATAGGCTGCAATGCTCAAAACTTCATGGATGATATAAAAGAGGTAACTTCTTACTTTATTATATTTTATACATATAAAACAATATGTTTCATATATAAGATCTTAATTTTTTCCTCATTAAAACAAAAAAAAATCAGAGTTCATTCTTTCAAAAGTTTGTTCTCAACATCGGAAAGACATACAAGTTCCTTGTAAAGTTGGATGAGAACTCAAAGGATGAACATGCACAAGGAAAGATAATAGCACAAGAAATCCAAATCCAATAAGACATCCCAATCAACATTGATGATGATGATTCAGTTCTCGATTTACCAAAAAAGAAGATAAAGGTGGAGAAGGGTTGATCAAGGGCCCACAAAAATTAAACATGAATGTTTTTTAGTTTTAATTACATTTACAAATTGGTTGAAGGATTTCAAATGAGCTTTTCATATTCTTTTAATATTATGAACTGATGAATTTAATTTGTTAGGACAATTTATGATTTATACGCATATGCTCATATAGTTGTTTGATAACTATTACATGCTTTGATTGTTATTGCAGTTATTAACTTAAGTTTAACATTAAATTATGTGAATCTAAATACATATCCATAGAATAGCTCACTTTATTACTTTAAATTTGCATGTCAACTTTTTTTAACTTATCTATACTACACATGAACTATTGTTGATGAGTCCTTTGTAAGAAATATGATGACAAAGCACAGCTTACTGAACCTGTTGAGAGGAAACAATAGCTTTCCATAGAGAAGGTAGCTAATTTTACTAAATTGTTATTCTAATTATTTCTTTTAGTAGCCCAAATTTATTTGTATCTGTTTTATGACATGGCCAGATTCTCAATGTTCTTAAAAGAATAATCAATGAAGATTGCCTACTACTAGATTTTATAAGGAAAGATGATCGTCCAAGCCCATGTAAAATTCAAGAACTTGAGCTTTTTCTTTTTTATGAGAGTTTTGAGGATTTATCAATGACTTTCTTTTGGTTTGCAATATTATTTTGAGGACATGTATGACTTGGTTAAGTTCATCAGGTTAGTACAGCAGGATGGCCTATATGTCAATTTACGCATTGGCCTTTATGTTTGTGCTGAATGGAATTTTGGGTAATGAGAAAATTTACTATGGATTGATTTAATAATTTAAATATTAATGTTAAATTATGTTTATGGTTTATTGTAATGTATAGGGGATTCCATATTTGGATCAAATATGTGCCTTGTATCAGTTTCAGAACTGATAAGGAACCTTTCAAGGTACAGAAATAACCGAAAATTTAGCTAATATAAAAGTTTATAATCACATAGCAAAATATATTTTGATCTTGTCCCTTTTACAGTGGGAAATGCAAAACTCCACCCAGAAGTTCGTTTGAATGATTAAATCAGAAAATATATTCCAATGGCAGGGTGGCACTATTATCGTATCTCAGGTTACAAGTTTTTAACATTATCTATACAAATTTATAGTAATACTAATATTGCTTGTATTGATATTAGATTATTTATTGCTATATTTTCGCAGATTTAGATTGAATTTAGGAATCTAGAACGGGATCAGGGGGCTCCAACAAAGGCTTATGCCGGTTGGGCAGCGAAAATGAAACTCTACCTTGACACTGGGATTCAATGAATCATGTGCAAATAAGATGATGCACCTATTCCTATTGTAAGTTTCTTCTTCTCTTTTTTAAATCATTTTGGATTCCTTTTCATTGTCAGTTTAGTTAAATAATTTATAATTGTGTTTTCCTTCTCTCCAAGGACCCACTGCACATGCTTTGGTATTCTTATATTCTATCTCACTGCACCTCTTTAAATAGTCAAATTGAATCATTCTTAATAGTAAAACATTTTCTTGAATTCGTATAGATTAACACGTGAAATGGACTTTGTGACAGAGGCTTTCATCAAAAGACCTTGCGTCTTGATAGGAATGCCTATCTAACAATTTAAAACCAGATCTCATTATTCTTTAAGATTTTCAATTTCACGCAATGTTTTTGCTCATTTACAGATACATGCACTGTCAGTTTGGTGATGTATTAAATACACTGCAGAAGATAAGCAGATGCCTTCCTGAGCAAATGACCGTTGATTAACTTGAGCTTATATAGATATTTGATGTCAAGCATATGATTCTTAGCCTCTTGCATGTTAAAATTGTATATAATTTAGTATTATACTTTATGCAATGTATTTCCAGTATTGGTGGAACTTGTTTCCCATGCTAAGCTACCATGTGCTATTTTAGCCCTTGTCTTAAATGTGCTTATATAAAAGAAATTCATTTTTTAATTTATCTTTGCAATGAAAATAAATATGGTACCATTTCACAGGAAGAACACAGAGCACGTGATCTCTTTTATGCCCTCTGGATTCCCGACCTCTTTATGGAGAGAGTCCAAAATAATGGAGAGTGGTCATTGTTTTGCCCTAATGAAGCTCCAGTATTGGCTGATTGCTGGGGCAAGGAGTTTAATAAGTTGTACACAAAATATGAGAGAGAGGTAAACCTTCTCTGATTTAAAAATTGGATCTAATAAGATTTGTTAGGGATAAGGTATGAAATAGGTTTTGATGAAATAAGTCTCCCGTAAGCTCTCACCTAATGGTTGATAATCTATTCATTCATTTTTCAGTGGCATTAATAAGTTCTCAATTTCAAATGTTAGGGAGGGTTCTCAACGTTAAGTTGGTTTTCTAAAGTAAATACTTCTATCTAGAATAATAGCCACTCTTAAATTATTATCTTCTTTGTTTTGCTTTCATGATTTTTTATTATTCTGCTCACAATGTGGCATGCGGTGGCGAGTATCAAAATTTATAGATAATTTCCTTACTTTGACCAGAAAAAAGGTTCATCAAAACGGAGTATCTAAGTTAAATCCCTGTCTTACTTGCTTTATGTGCTAGTTTATTTGTTTGACTTCCGACGACTTTCCATTTCCAGTTTAATTACTACTATGGACTTAATATAATTATTTTGGTTATAATTTAGGTTCTGGCTTCACCTGTCAATGACATACTTGTTCAACATATGGACTTGCTACGTCCTTTACAAGGAGTATGGACATATAGCCTTCATGAGATTGCATTTTCTAGAAGATCAAGATCGTCGTGCTGCTCAGTTCATTGTAAGTACGGTTTAAGTTCACTATAAGTATGAGTTTGCCACTTGTTGAGTGATCGTCATCCAATGGTTTAAATAAGTTCACCTTGATCTAACTATGTCTACTATGATTTAACTTGAAATGTTGAAACATAAGTTTGATCTCATGTTGCACCTTTGTACAAGTTAATCATTTACAGTAGTCACTTACTACTTCGAATTTATGATTTAGTTTGTTCATTTATCTATTTACAGGTAGTTGTCAGAAATATCCCACATGTTTCTGGGCAATCTATATCAGAAAGCGTGGATCAGTTTTTTTAACAGAATTATCCTGAACACTACCTTGGCCACCAGGTAATAGATGTTTCTCATGAGAAGTTTACTATCCTTATAGTGTTTATAAATATCAAATTTCTCTTCCCTTATTGACAATTCCCTACGTGTTATTTTGCTCTTGAATTATTTAGTAACATTCCCTTTCTTCATCGAACATGTAGAAAACTAAGTCAATAATTATTTCTAACGTGTTAAACTATTGGTTGAACTGGTTTTGATGACATATATGATAAATCAATTCTCAATTATTCCAATCAAACACATTTCACAATAATATAGTAAAGGTTCCTTAACTTAAAACCTGTTTCATCGAGAAAAG
>BQKN01014265.1:0-17731 GCA_022839385.1 Asparagus kiusianus | reverse complement strand
GGGGGGGGGAACCCGGACACCTTGACTAAAATAAAGACCTTCACCGAGCGAGAGGTCATAGCCTTGCCTCCTCATATAACCGTTTGCTTGTGAACTATACCGAGAGAAATGTCACCCAGGCTCTTCATCATCTGAGTTGCTGTCCAAGAAAAGATCAGGAGTTGGGGATGGATCCACTTTTCCAAAGATTATTTCTTTCTCACCTCCTGTCTTTGTGGGTAGGATTACCGTTGTTCCCATTGGATTTTGAAGATATTTTATCGTCGTGCAAGACGAGCGAAGCGGCATGTGTAGACTAGAATCATCATACAATTCCTGCATTACATCATTGAGACAATACGAGTACTCTAAATCATCATTTATTACTTCATCGGCAAGTTGCCAGTTACAACTTTCACTCGACGATTCACCACCGTCAAGATCGATTACAAGAGGTTCAATGTCATTCAGTACGAGACCGTCACTATAATCGAGCCGGGCTTCGGTATCAGCTTCTTCCCCACTGTCCGTACCATGGGCCGATGGTTCAGTATCGGATTCAGCACTGTAAAGAAGGGAGTCAGTAAAATAATTTTCTAACCCCTTAAACGGTTGCTTATCCGCGACCACCGTCTTAACCTCATCGTTAGTGTCTACATATTTCAGACACTGATGGAGAGTGGAGGGAACTATAAGATTACTGTGGATCCATGGGCGATCCAGCAGTAAGTTATATGAAGTATCAGCATCAATCACACAGCAAGTGGCCTCAGACTTCAAATCTCCAAGCTGACACTTCACCCGGATTTTTCCCAACGGTCTTGACCCGCTAGTATTGAACCCATAGATGACCGTTCCTGTAGAGGCTAATTTGTTGGCGGGAATTCCGAGGTAGTACATCAACCGAAGTGGCATGATGCTAACAGCGAAACCCGGATCGACTTGAATCCGGTTGACAACGCTCGAACCGATATATCCAGTAAAATACAATGGTCTATCATGCTTCGAATTCCTGACTTACATATCTTTTTTTGTTAAAGCAATGCAAGAAAATTTGGTGGCTGCCAGATTGTAATGCTAAACTGATGACTCTGGCTCTTCAGGAGTTGGCTTGATTTGAGTGAGGAATACTTCAGAATCAGCCAAGGCTTCTTGCAAAGCTTCTCTGGTCTCTTTCGAGAGGCGCAACAACTCGTATAGCGTGATCCTTGCTGGGATGTTAGCCAACTAAGTCATAACATCAAAGCGGTATGGAGCATTTGAGCTTTCCGGTTTGTCTCGTCCAATCGGTCGATTGAAACGAGGCTACCTCGGAAGTTGAACCTCTTTGGGTTGAGGTTCCTTCTCTTTTTGTTTAGCAACTTTTTGAGATTTTTCAGCAGCCATAGGAGGAGTTGCAACTACCCCCAGTTCTGCAAGGGTTTTAGCGTTTGGGTTTAGAGGTTTCAGGATACTTATAATGGTATTCATTCCCACCCCTTGTAGCCAAAGATTCTTGCTCTTCTTCAGAAAATAGTAAAGCTAGAATTTCTTCATCGTTCTTCTCAGGAATCGCTGAGGCCCCGTAACAGGACTTCTCTTTTCCTTTGCCTTTCGACTTCTTCTTCACCGTGGGTATTGTCCACTGTTCATCTTCAAGCAAATCCGGATGAACCCAAAGGATTTCGCCGTTAGGGGTCGTGTGTGATATAAGTCCCTTTTGGCGCTGTCCATGAGGGTCATCGTTGATGGTTTGCATCTTGACCTTTGATACTGGCTCGGCTTGAAACCAGGACAAAGGAACCGATCCGAAGTTAATAGAGACCGCGTTTGCGCCTACTTTCTTCTCCTTTGGCTTCAGCGTCACGATACCAACATCAATTAAGGTTTGTATTTTGTCTTTTAAGACATAACACGCCTTAATGGGATGGTGGACCCTTCTGTGATATGCACAATACTTTGGGTCGTTAGTCTTCTTCGCTTCTTCTTGGTTTGTGACCGGTGGAAGCTTGATCTTATTGTTATCCAGCAAATATTTGAAGATAATCAGAACTTCATCATCTCTGAACGAATACTCCTTCGGAAATCTGGGCTCAGAGGTTTTAAACTGCTTCTGAGGCTGCTGATTTTGATTTGGTGCCAACTGGAAGGATGATTGCTACGGTTGTTATTACGGCGGCTGTTGTGACGTTTGATGCGCGTCTACAGTGGCTACGGACCCTCTTCCTCTTCCTCGAGGATTAAAGTTCTGTTTTTGATTATTGGCTGGTGGCTGACCCCTCTTCAAATTCCTTCTCTTGAGAAACCATTCAGCTTGCTCACCTCTCACTTTCAACTCCTTCCAAGTTTTAGAGGGCATAACCCCATGACCTCTAATACATCCAACGACAAGTTATTGTGACATGTCTGTAGGATGAAGTCTTCTGTGAGCGGATCTCTGCAGTTTACTGCTTTATTCCAAAATCGTTTAACGAAGACGTCAACCGATTCTCCACCTTTCTACTTCTCGTCCAACAGGGTACCAATAGAGACCTCTGTGTCGTCATCGAAGAAATTGGTGAGGAACAATTCTTCCATATCTCCCCAGCTAATGATGCTTCCGGGTTTCAGGCGTCGGTACCAATCGAAGGCAGGCCCACGGAGGGTTCCTATGAATGACCGAACCATCAGGGCTTCATTTCCTGATATTGCGCCGAGATGTGACTTGAAATAAATCAAGTGCTAAGTTGGTGAACCCCTGCCATCAAAAGGAGTAAACTTAATCAAATTAAATTTTGGGGGATAAGGAATCAAATCCCACTCCCTCGGGTACGGGTATGGAATGCCCGTCTTCTTCACTTCTTATGCCGTCATGAGAGCGTTGACTTTGCTCTCGAGATCTTGCATCTTCTTGTCTTCTTCCTCACCCTTTTTCAAGTAAATCTGAGGAGGTTGAGTAGATGATTTAGTTGGACCGCTTCCGGAATTGTCTTTATCAGGAGGAGGATCGGCGAAGATAGTCTCGTCTTCTTCAGTATCGACCTCAGTTATACGTACAGGTATATCGTTACGCTGGCTGGATTCTGCCTTCTGGCTTGATTCCGGTTGGTGCTGCTGAGCCTATAAATCTCGCATCTACTGCATGGTCAATTCCATTTTGGTTTTGATCTCAGCTCTAATTTCTTCGCGTTGTTTGGCTAACGCTTCCTGTAGTATCTGAGCCAATTGATCTGGCGTGATTGCGAATGATTCTCTGACTCGTCGCCCCACGCTGGATGTGGTATCGTCTGAAGCAACGGTAGAACATGTATCTGATAGTCCCTCATCTAAAGATAGCCCTTCATGCATTCTTTTGTAGTCTCAGCGCCGGTTGGTCCTTCGTTGCAACCGTGACATTCTTTGAGAGAGACCCCGTTCAACTCTCCCTTCCGGAGAGAAATCAGGGTTAGGGTTGGCTAATTGCTGTTTTCCTCTGCCGGTCATATTAATAGTGACCTCAGGGAATTCATCTTTCCGCATCGTAGGTTTCATCTGGTTGAAACGTCTCATTTTGGGTTTTGACGCTTCCATGGAAAGTCTTTGAAATACGGATATTCGTGTTGACTTATTTTTTGAGCAACCGCATTCTGTCAACACTGCCTTGATGAGTCTCTCGCAAGCGCAATGAGACTCATCTTCTCGAACAATTCTCTTTCTTGAATTATTATTTTGATAGTATAGCTCATCGTTATTGCGATTTGAGCAACCTATCTTTGGTTTGTGAACCTTGTTAACATGCACAGGACGACTAGTCGTCACCTCCGGGTGATCCAAGGTTAAGTTTTTAAATACACCCCCATGCGGGTATGGAGTCTTCATAGGTCCTAAACGAGAGTGAACTGGTATTCTCTCGTTTTGGACTGGTGCAATTCTGACAAGAGGGTGTTTACGACCCCCTGTATAAGAAACCACTAAGGGTTTATTTGCTGAATCTGAGTGTTCTTTGACTGGGGCTTTGCCTCGATCGTCAACCAAAGGACCGAGGCGATCTGCCATGGTGATCTTAAATTTGGATAAATCTAGGCTAACCTAGGGTTTCACTGGTGATGCAGTAGACGGGGCCGGAGCAGATGTTTGCGGTGTCTTCGGCATCCAAACTTTACGGTTCCTTGGTGGCTTTTCAGACACCAACTCCTTCTTGATTGCTTGTTCTTGTTGATGAAGAGCGCGGGCACGGGCGGCCTTCACCTTACGCCTTTGTATACGTTCCTTAAGGGTTGAACGAGCCCTTTTAACGAGGGTCCATTCCTCCGTCGTAAGCTTTGCAGAAATATGATTATTTTGCCGTTGAGGCAACTGAACCACTTTTTGTTTCCTCGACTCTAGGTCCGAATAGTAATGGACCCCGTCGGTTTGTTGCATGGCCCTAGCCAATTAACGAGCACGGCGCTGGCGCTATCTCTGACGAGCCCTCTTCGTCAGTACCGGTGAACCATTGATCAGCGACTCCTTAATGGGTGCGGAGTCGGTTGGAGCAGGGATGTCGTAGGCAGATTCCTTAGCAGCAATTGTGCAAGTACCTTCACCTGTGCCCTTCATTGGCATTGCAGACTTGAAATTCTTCTTGGAAGAGGAAATCTTCCTGCACTTGCGAGACGAGGAAGATTTTGAGGATGAGGATGATAGATACTCCTCGAATTTTCCTTGATCGAATTCATATTCGATCTCTTCATTGACGATGATCTTGATCGGTTGCGACACCACGGCCTCGGCAGCGAGACCGCTGGCTCCCACTGTGGTCGCCAGTCTGTTTTCGTCAAAAGTTATTTCCATTGCAGATTCCATTAAACTTCGATCGTTTACAGAAGGTTACAATGAAAAATAAACAAAAATTACAACTTTTGAGAAAATAACACAGAAATGTTTATCGAGTTCTGTTTTGTGGGACTTTGCTTGTGCCGGGAGTGCTTTGGCTCGTGGACCATCGATTCGTAGATCGTGAGGTTGTTTAGAGATCCTTCCTTCGTTTATCGAAGTAGGGATTTGAAGCGAATATCTTATCGATGTAAGATGTTCACTCTTCCAAAGATCAAGTCTAAGCTTAGATCTCTAGGAATCACCAAACACTGTTTGTGAAGGATGAAAATTCTCTCTCTTCTTCCTCAAAATCACCAAAAGCTCAAGCCTTTTCTGCTCCAATATGCTCTCTGTCCTTTATTTCATGTCTAGGGAGGTATTTATAGGGGTAGCAGTGCATAACAGTGGAAATGGGGGCGAGATAACTGAACCAACGACTGTTCTTTGGCCGCGCCAGTCCATGCTGCCGTGGCTATTAGCGCGGCAGTATGGACTACCGCGGCCAAAGGAGCGGTTACCACCACGTTTCATCGTGCCTGAAACTGTTCTCCCACGAACTTTAACCACCTTTTTCATGGTTTAACTGCTTGTCCACGTCAGCACACGTTCTATTTCTGATATACCGCCACGTGGACTTTGAAAATCATTGTATAACTACTTATTTAACCATCGTGGCAACTCTCCATAATAGCCGCGGTACCATAGGCTGCCTCGCTTTAGCCGCGGCACAATAGGCTGCCGCGCCTTAGCCGCGGCACAATAGGCTGCACCATGGGCTGTCGCGCCTTAGCCGCGGCACCATGTGCTGCCTGTTGGTGTGTACGTTGTTCTTCCATGTTGTCTCGCTTCCTTTGAATGATCCCCTCTGATTAAGAGAATGGCGTTCATCGTCTTCTCTTTGCTTTGAGTAGTATTTGGATGTCTGTAAGCATTTTTTTGACGCCTACAGTTGTTGACGTTCATTGCAACACGTAACCGACGTTGACTCACGGCTGCACGTTGACCAGCGTTGATCATCATTGCAACACGTTGACCGACGTTGACTTTCATTACGACGCGTGGCAGTCCCAAGTGTAGAGGCTGCAATGCCAACTATTGAGGCTTGGTTCTTCTGCATGTACGGATTTCACATTTACGTCTCGTTAGTTATTTACTTAACCATAGGGGAGTTTTTGTTATAGGATTATCTATTGGAGCTGATATGGCTATCATTGCAAATGCTTTCCAAGTTCCTCGTGGAGACTTCGGCTGGAATTGGTGTTGTCTCGGGTACTCAAGTCACGAGACCAACTGATGAAGCTGGTGCATCAATGACTATCAGACTTATAGGATTTTTAACAAATCCTCAGTCATCAATGGATTTGATAAGCCTTTATCGACTACCGTTTGAGTCGAGCTAGCATGCGGATTATTCAAGTCCGTTCTGTATATAACGTTATGCTAAGAGAGTTAACCCTCTTAGTGCTACGATATTGAATACATAGACTTCGTCTTTCTCACAAGAATAGACTACTCGACAACGCGTGTTAGGTATTGACTTATTCATTCTTAGGATTTGTGATAAACTTCCCTAGACTTGGATTCTAGTGTTTTTTCCACTCGGTAAAAGACTAAACCGGCAACGCATGTTAGACGCTGACTTATTCCTATTTAGGATTCGGGATAAAATTCTCCGTACGTGTAAAGCACGGATTATGGTGTTATTAATAACAACCGACCGTAATGTTGAATATGTGGGCTTTTGTCCTTTTTTACAGTCAAAGACTGACTGGCAACGCGTGATAGGCGCTGACTTATCCCTAATTAGGTTTTAGGATAAACTTCCCTAGACTTGGACTCTGGTGTTTTTCTCAATCGGTAAAAGATTAAACCGACAATGCGTGTTAGGCGTTGACTTATCCCTACTTAGGCTTCGGGATAAAATTCTCTGTACGTGTGAGGCACAGATTTTGGGAGTTGAAAAAGCGGTGTCTTTTCTTAAGGCAAAGACGTGCCTGATACTGGAAATAAAGAATTTTATATTCTATCTCTAGTTACAAAGAAAACTCAAAGTGGAATTTTCACTTTAAGAATCCGGGAAGGTGAAACTAAGAGTGGGATCTCCAATCCGAGAATCGAAAAGATTGGGATAATCCTAACCGTCAGAAGGTTTGATTACCAAACTAAAGGTGAGTTTCTCGTTTATCGAGAGTGAATTAGGGTTTTGGCCTTAACTGTAGGAATGTTTGACCAAATGGTGGGTTTGAGTTGACCTTAACTATAGGAAGGTTTGATCGCTCGATTTGAAAGTGGACCTCTCGTTCATGAAAGGAATCGAGCGGGGATTTTGGTTGTGGCCCTAACTGTAGAAAAGTTTGACCGAGTGGAAGGTTTGAGTCGACCCTAACTGTAGGAAGGTTTGATCGCTCGATTTGAAAGTGGACTTCTTGTTCATGGAAGGAATCGAGAAGAGATTTTGGTTGTGGCCCTAACTGTAGGAAGGTTTGATTGTGTGAGAAGTTTAAGACGATCCTAAGCATAGGAAGGTTTGATCGCTCAATTTGAAAGTGAACCTCTCATTCGTGGAAGAAATCGAGAGGAGATTTTGATTATGGTCCTAACTTTAGGAATGTTTGACTAGGATAAACAGTGAGAGTGGGAGTACAAATCACAGTGGGAGTATTGACTTGTACTAATCACTCAATAGGGGTTCTTGGTGTCAAGTGATAAGGACTTAACACGAAGGGGTTTGACAATTGTCAAAGATTAGCAGACTAAAATTCCAAGCATTATATCTGAACTCTAACAATGGGAGTGTTAAGTGCACAGACACAACGAGAGTTTAAGTAGATTAAACCAGGAAGAATTTTAGTGGACCCACCGTCAATTAACTTGATCAGTGAGAGATTTTGTGGTGGATGATTGTGAATCATCAAATACCAGTAGGAGTTTTTTGTGAGGAAAGATTGATCCAATAAAGTGATCAAATCTCATCTCAGCAAAAGAAGTGCTTGGAAGTTGGTAAAATTGATCACGGTAATTGGATGTGTTTCACTCTTGGAAGCATTCAGAGTCCAAGTGGGAGTTTCTTATTTATCACTTTTTTATAGTGACAATACACCATATAGCATTCTTTTGGAAACTTCTCGTTACATGAATCATCCACCCCGAGCTTTCTTTGGGAAACTAGGTCCAACTTTGTACTCGGTTGCATGATCATGTTATCCTTAAGAATATTATGTATAAAATTCTCCAGGAACTTCTTGTCAAAGGTAGGAAACAGTTTAGACTCATATACTTATTAGAGTATCACTGAGAAGCAGTTTAACCTCTTATACTCATCGGAGGACTGAGAAGCAGTTTGTACTCGTATACTCTTCGGAGTAAGGGAAACAGTTTATACTCGTGTGCCTAGTTGGAGTATGTAGGGAGCAGTTTATCCTCATGCACCTGTTAGAGGATTGAGAAGCAGTTTATACTCGTATACTCTTAGGTGTTCTGATTCGGATTAATTTAGCGTTATGACGCCAACTTCAACCAAGATTTGGATGCTATTCTTGAGGGTGAAACAAGCCTTGGTGGGATGAAGGATCCTCCTGTGATACGCATAGTACTTTGGATCCGAAGTATTATTAGCTTCCTCCTAATTTGTGATAGGTGGCAGCTTGATCTTGTTGTTTTCAAGGAGGGATTCAAAAATAACCGGAACGTCTTCGTCCTTGAAGAAATACTCTTTTTGGAGTCTCGGATCTGAAGTCTTTTGCTGTGTTCGGGGTTGCTGCTGTGACGTCTGATTAACATTGACAGCTGCTGCAGGTATCTTCCCTTACCACGGGAGGCGAAGCTTGAATTCGGAGGGTTAGCCGTTGGTTGGCTTCTCTCGGCTTTCTTCCTTCTGAGGAACCATTCGGCCTGCTCTCCGCGTACCTTCAACTCTCTCTAAGCATTGGATGGTGCTACTCCCATAACTTTCAAGATATCAATGGACAGGATGTTATGATAGGTTTGGAGGATGAAATCCTCTGTGATTGGATCTCGGCAATTCATCGTCTTATTTCGGAAGCGCTTGACGAAGTCTTTGACCGTCTCTTCGTCTTCCTGTTTCTCCTCAAAGAGCGTCCTGATTGATACTTCGGTGTCATCATCAAAGAAATTTCCCGGAAATGAGCTTTCTATGTCATCCCAGCTGTTGATGTTCTAAGCTCGAGACAACGGTACCAATCAAAAGCAGCCCCACGAAGGGTGCCCACGAATGACCGAACCATCAAGGCTTCATTACCAAAAATCATGCCCAAGTAGGACTTGAAGTAGATCAGATGTTGAGTGGGCGATCCCTTCCCATCGAATGACGTGAAGTTGATCAAGTTAAACTTCATCGAGTACGGGATCGACTCCAACTCTCTCGGTAAGGACACGAAATACCAGTCTTCTTTACCTCTCGAGTAGACATCAGAGCGTTGATTTTGCTCTCAAGGTCTTTCATCTTTTCGTCCTCGTCTGTATCATGCTTTAGACGATTTCTGAGAGGAACAACGTGACCACTCCCAACATTGTCATCTTCAGTGGGACCACCCACAGCGTTATTATCTTTAGTAGGGCCACCCCCAGCATTTTTGTGATGACTAGATTCGCCAATCTGATTAGACAAAGCCCAAATCTATTGGTCATGCGTTTCCCTCATCTGCTATATCGTCATTTCCATTTCAAATTTAAAATTCTCTCTCTGCTTGACCAGAGCGTCTTTAAGGATTTTGGTCATTTTCTCGGTGTTGATCATAAATACCTTACGGGATTATCCTAGGCTGGATATCGTATTGTCAGAAGTGACTGCAGAGTTGGCATCTGATGTTTCATCCTCCGAGGATAGTCCTTTATTCATCCTCTGATAGTCTCTTTATCTAATGGTTCCCGATCGTAACCGGGTTAGACGATGCGATATGAAGGGGTCAAAACTAGAAGGTCGAATCGACTTTCCCTTATCAGCCATATTAATTGTGACTTCTGAAAGTTCGTCACCTTGAACGACCGATCGTTTCTTACGTAAACGCTTTGGCTTGGACTTCGACGCTTCATAGAAAAGCCTTTTGGAATACCGTGACCCACTGTGGAGTGGTCTTGAGACAGCTACATGCTGATAATACTGCCCTGATTATCTTGGCGCACAGACAGTGAGAGTCCGTTTCTCGGGTACTTCTTTTCCAAGACTTGTTCGTACCCCTAGCCCGCTAGTAGAACTCGTCGGTCTGATTACCAGAGCAATATATCGTGTTGGCACAACTTCCCAGGTATAATGTTATCGTCATCAGACAAAAATGTTTCCTTCTGGGGATTTAACATCTTGTTAGTGCCTTCAAGAGTCGCACATTTAGAGCCACGCTTTCATGAGCGCGGGACCCTAATGGGCTCTTGGACTTCGACATGCAATCCGAGGCAGTCAATTATAGGGGTTTTCCCATTATAAGATGCTTTCAAATTGTTGCGAGGGTGAATGCGACCCCTAGCTCGATGAGTTGCTCGGGGTTCATTCACTGGAACCAAGCGTTCTCTAACGAGAGCTTTGCCTCGATCCTCATGCAAAGGGCCAAGGTGATCCGCCATTGCTTTCCTATCTATGGATAAGTCCACACTACTGTAGGGCTTGACCGGAGGTGCGGATCAATTGGAGCGGAGACAGAACTCGACGGAATCGGAAAAACAGGCGTGGGAGTCAATCTTACCCGGCCCTGGTGCGGGTCACCTCGTGGTGACACGCCGGTTGCCGAGTCACCTTGTAGTGACCCGCTGACTGCCGGGTCACCTTATGGTGACCCGCTGCTAGTCGGGTCACCTCGTGGTGACCCGTGGCTGGCCGGGTCACCTGAGTGTGTCTTGCATTTTTTTTGCCGTTTTGGTTGCTGTTTTGAGCTTTGGCCTCCAGACTTGACGCGGTTTTGCTTGTTCCTTGACCATGTCCTCCTTCTGCAACTTACACGCTTCTCGCACAAGGTTTCGTGCATGTGCAAGTAGTGCGCGACGCTTCTGGATTTGCTCCTCAAGAATTAAATGAGTCCTTTTGACTTGGATCCATTCACTTGTTGATGATTTAGAGAAGGTGGTGTTTGCTCGCTGTTGGGGCGCTTGACGCTTCCTGAACTTTAGATCTGACTCGTAACAGATCCCGTCGATCGGCTCCAAAGCCTTAGCGAGCTGGCACGCGAGACGTTGACGTTGCCTTTGACGTGCCCTCTTAGATAGGATTGGAACGCCTTTCAGTACTCAAGTCCTTGATTAAGGAGGAGTTCGGATCTATAACATCGACTTCATTGGATGCTGAAGGGGCATTGCGAGGTGTAGCTACTGTAGCAACGGGGGCGTTGATCTTCTTGTAGTTGCAAGGTGTGGAGGATCTGAAGGAGGAGGATGATAGATACTCCTCGAACTTGGCCTAGTCGAACTCGTACTTGACCTCTACATCAACCAGGATCCGGATCCGAGGTTGAGGCATGACAGTCTTCGCAACGAGACTGTTAGCTCCCACTGTAGTCGCCATCGTGTTTGGGTGAAAAGTTGATTTCATTGATGAGTTTATTACAACTTTAGACATTTATAGCAAACTCAAAGAAATAGCCTTTTTATAAGACTTTTAATAAAAATTACAATTTTCTTTCAAACTACACACAATAGCAATTTATCTCCTATTGTTTGCATGGGATCTTTGTCGTTACCGGGGTTTATTTGTGGACCACCTATGGATCGGATACGGTTGATAGAATGATTAATCAGAGCTCCTACTTCACTAAGGAAGTATTTGCTAAATTACTGATATAGACCAAGCGAAATCGATACTCTTCTTGAGATTAAGACCAAGCCTAATCTCAAGGAAAGGGGGGACGGGGCGTCAGATCCTTCAAAAGACTCCTTCTTTATGCCGAAGTTCGCCGGGATCTAGCTAGCCTCCTCTGAAATTTCGTGTTCCTTAGCTCTTCAATCCAGTAACACCTCATCCTCTTGATAAAAATTTCAGCCCGTAGAATGGAGGCCCTAGCCTTATATTTATAGGGCCTCGAATGCAGTTATTTGGATGAGAATGAGGGATTTGGCCATATCTTCAGTTCACAATGGCCTAACCTTATTTGGATATAATATCAAATCAGTTGGGACATTGTGGAATGAACAAATCCCGAGAAATATCAACAAACCCATCAAAAACGTATTTCAGACACTAACTGTGCGGGGCAGACCCTAGTGACCCGCGCCTATGCGGGTTAGCACTTGGTGACCCGCACTTGTACGGGTCACCTCTGGGTGACCCGTAAGTCACCCTTGGGTGACCCGCACATGCGAATTTTCTTTGGCTTTTTGGTGTTTCTCAAACTCGTATTGTTGAGTTGTTCGTTTCGTAGGCTCGCTTTGTGAGCTCATTAGCTTTTCTTCGGCATTGGATGATCCTCTTTGACCCAAATAATGACATTCATTAGCTTCTCTGTCTCGTGCAAGTCTCACGTCATATCATTTTTCTACGACAGGTGTTTGTCATTAATAAAAAGAGGAAAGAAACTTGGAGTATGGATAAAGTTTCCAATTGCCATTGAGCAAAGGGTGGCACTACAGACACACACCCAGGCACACTTTGTGCCACACCCTCTCTTTCAGCTACAGTGCACGGGGTCCACACATGAGATTTTTTAATCTCATGTATGGGCTCCGTGCACTGTAGCTGAGAGAGGGGCTGTCGCACAAGGTATGCCTGGGGGTGTGCGTGTACCATTTTCCTTGAGCAAATTAAGGATAGACCTCTGGAGCTGACACGTACTTTCGAAAAAAAAGGAACAAAAGATCGGTGAAGTTATCTATTTTATTTGTTTACTTTAAAGAAATATTATATATTATATATGAGAAAATTTTCATAGTGTTAAAATATAAAAATATAACCTTCAATTATGACCATAATTTTAGAGTTTTAGTGTCGTGACAGGAAGTTTGAGGGAAATTATCAGAGCGTGTAGGTTCAATTTAACTTTGGAGTTTTGGTCTGGTTAGAGACTTTAAGATGATATTAAAGCCATTCAAATTTAAATTCCATTGGCCAAAAATTAATACATTGCATGAGTCTAGGTTTCGGCCTATAAAAGAGCGCTCGAACTGTCGAGACATGTTAGACTATGAAAATATAACATTCAACTCTTAACACAGAACTCTTCTCCTTTTTATCATAACAACATTATATTATGGTATATGATATTACTTAGCTTGCAGGACAGTAACATTTTTTTATTACTTCTAGTCCCATATTCATCATTATAATTCAAGCTTTTCCTACATAAATGAGATTCGTTATGGAACAAAGTTCAAATTTGAGAAGATCCATAAAAGAATTACTAAATATTTGCAAATAGATTACATATATAGGTGAAAACTTGTGTCAACTTAAGTGGATAGGGAATAGTGTGTCCGTCAAAGTTTTTAACCACTCATATTGCCTAGGGATCCTTATATTATATAAAAAGATGTTTTATATTAATAAATGTGTGGCTACAAATTTTGGTGGACATCAACTTAAGTTGATAGGAATCTTGCTCTACATATATATCGTATTTTAGAACAATTGATTAAACCATTAATTTTCTAAGATTTTCACGCTAATACCACGACGACGCACAGACCAATTCTGTTCATTGTAGTTCTAGCTCTCGTCAATCTTATAGCCCCTAATCTCAAGTGGCAAAATGGTCAGATTGGTATATTTTTTCGAGGCTTAGTGGCATGTTAGTATATTTTTTTTAGTTTTGTCAAATTAGTATATTTTTTCAACTCCGGGGTCATATAGGCCCTAAATTTGGCCAGAGTTACTGTTCCGGCCAAATTTAGTTAATGTTCCGACCAAATTTAGTTACTGTTCCGGCCAAAAATCCCATCAGCCCTGGCCGGAACAGTAACTCCAATCAAATTTAAGGCCTATATGATGCCGGAGTTGAAAAAATATACTAATCTGACAAAACTAAAAGAAAATATACCAACATGTCACCAATACTCGAAAAAATATGTCAATCTGACCATTTTGCTAATCTCAAGTTGTTACTATCAAATTGGGGCCCACAAATACTCAGCGAGATCCATAACACCAAAGCCCAGGCTAACATTCTTTCACATACTTCGCATTAGGGGTGTGCAACGGTCGGTTCGGTTTGATTTTTACCAAAATTTGAATAACCAAACCGAACCGTCTATAATTCAAAACCGAACCGAACTGTTGCAAGTCGGTTCGGTGCGGTTCGGTTCGGTTTGTTCAGTTCTAACTTTATCAAACTTTTTATCAAACAACAAACTGTGTTAAAGAAAAAAGATATTAAAAAAGTAGGAGATTATGAAGCATTAAATACTGATATAATGATATTGTTTTCAACCCATAATGATTCAGAAAATGAGTTTAGGGTTTGAGTCTTTGACTCTTTAGGGACGGGTCGGGTACGTTTGAGATCAGAATGGGTAGTATTGCACTATATTCGGTCGGTTCGGGTCGGTTCGGGTTGAAAAGTTTTCAAACCGACCCGAACCGCCCTACTCATAAAACCAATTTTTTCGGGTCGGTTCGGATCGGTTCGGTCGGTTTTTTCGGTTTGGACCGAACCATGCTCAGCCCTACTTCGCATGCTGTTTTAAAATATGTTTAATATATTAATATAATATATTCCATTAATATGAATTGATGAAAAATATAATATAATATAAAAATTTATAAAATAAAATACAATATATATTAGGTTAATATATATTATATTAAATTAATATAATATAGTAGTAAAATTACTATTATATTAAAGTTAAATATCATAGTAAATTATAAATATTGTTAAAAATATAAAATATTAAACAATAAGTAATTTGCTATGTTATTTAATATAACGACAAAATGGTGTTTTTCGAAACATTTTGAGAAAAAACACACAATGACATGGTGTTTCTTTAGAAAAACACCACAAAAACTCACAATGGTATCCAAACGTACCCTTAGTAATCTAAATTTGCTTTAGGTTAAGTGAACTATATTCCCAGCAGGGCCGGTCCTACCCTAAGGCAATTAAGACATTTGCCTTAGGCCTCAGCTTGGGTAGAGCCAAGGCCGGCCCTACCTTAAGGCAATTAAGACATTTGCCTTGGGCCTCAGCTTGGGTAGGGCCCACCCGGGATTCAACGTCAGGCTCCAGCCATCTCCTAATGATGCAAGGATTTATAAAATATAAAAATCTCTCCAGAGTCAAGAGGATTCAACGCTTGCGGGTCGAAAATCGTAATCACACTGCTCATTCATCGGACGTTCACAAGTCATTCACAGTGACCTATAAATAATATTTGCACCCGCTTCTAAATTCCCTCTCTATTTCAAAATCTAGGGTTTCTTTGTGAGCAAGCAACAGTCCTCTCTCAAAGGTGACTCCTTTTCCTCCTTTCTTCGCGATTTCTAGGTTTTGCTTGTTAATCTTTCTCAAATAATCTAGAACAAATAGCATTATGTCTTGTTTCCTTGATATTTTTAATTTTCCAAGCATCTTTCATGGATATACTGGATTCAAATTTGAGTATGATATGTAGCTATTATCAAAATTGGATGCATACGGATTTTCTGTGTTAATTGTTTCATGTTAGAAGAAGCTGATGCATTTACTTTGGCATTTGAGAATAATTTTTATTTTTAAATGTTGTACATAGTATACTCATTAGGTGCTCTAGTTTAAGTTTTCACAGGGAGTTCCATATTTTATGTCAAACTAGATCGGAAGGTCGGACCGAAAGTGTTAAAGCAATAAAATTTCAAGCTCCAAATATAAGAGATTCTTTGATTCAATTAGCGGAAATTAGTGAAGATCCAAAGATAAAAAGTGAATCCAATAGCTTAGCAACTTATGAGATTGAAGATTTTGAATTCTTATTAGCAATAAATATTTGGTATGACATACTGTTTGTTATTAATTCAGTTAGTAAAATCTTATAATCTAAAGATATGCATATTGATATTGCCATAGATCAATTAAAGGGTCTTATTGTATATTTAGAAAATTATAGACAAAATGGTCTTATGTCTGCTTTGAATTCAACTAAAGAACTTGCTAATGAAATGAACGTATAACCTATATTTCGTGAGCAACGTAAAATTCATAGAAAAAAATAATTTGATAGAAATATTGGTAATGAAACAATATTTAACGTTGAAGAATCTTTTTGTATTGAATATTTCTTATACATAGTTGATAAATCGCTTGGCTCAATTGAAAGTAGGTTTGAACAATTTAAAATGTTTGAGAGTTTATGGTTTTTTGTTTGATTTGAAAAAATTAAAAGCTTTAGATGATATTGAATTGAAAGAAAATTATCTTAATCTCGAAAATGCTCTAAAACATGATGAACATTTAGATATTAATGGACTTGATTTGTTTTCAGAATTGAGAGTGCTTAGGGAAATTTTAAAAGTAGAGATTAATAGTCCAATTGAAGTGTTGAACTATATAAAGTGGTTAGATTCTTTTTCAAATACTTGTATTGCTTATCGTGTACTATTGACTATATCCGTAACAGTTGCTTCCGCTGAAAGAAGTTTTTCAAAATTAAAATTACTAAAATCTTATTTAAGATCGACCATGTTACAAGATAGATTGAATGGTTTAGCAATATTATCTATCGAAAATAATATGTTAGAAAATATTGAATATAAAACTTTAATTAGTAATTTTGCAGCTCAAAAGATAAGAAGAATGAGATAAAATGTATTATGAGTTGTATCACTTAGGCCTCATCCAATATTTCGCCTTGGGCCCTAAAATTCCTAGGTACGGCCCTGGGTTTAGCACCCCTAGTTGTGCATGATCTGTTGTGTTTCTAGACCCCCAACAATAGCCATATGTTATTCGTCCAATTCTGACATACTGTTTGATAGATACGACTCATTCTTCATTGTAAGTCGATTACCTCTACTGATCCCCGTTTTAGACTTCTGACGATTCAGCTTCTCCCTGAATGCATCTGCAGTACATACAACATTAATTATCATAACTAGTACACATGCAAATTTCTGGTCAATTCTCGTCCCCACTTATTCCTTCCAATTTATTTTATCTCTATAGATATGATTTTTTAACTATCAACAAACTTTAACCAAAAAAGAATAAACAATCTACAGAGGGCATAAACCACCTTTTGGAAAGAGTGAGAGAAATGAAGTCGGTGAAAAGTGTATGCATTCCTTGCTACTTTACAACCTCCAATTGTTGTTAGATTTTTTTTCTTCGCCAGATATTAGTATGCTGGCATCTTCAGACAAATAATTACGTGTCATACTTCATTCATTTCATTCCTTTGCCCATGGTCCTTATTTTTTACCCTATTGGAGGAGGATAGGAGGCCACAATTTACTATGACGACTTGTTCTCTCATGCTTCGCTGAGCTGGATAGTCCTTTGCTCACTTTAGAGTTGAGAGCACGCATCCCCAAACCATAAAGTTTTCATAGAATTAGTTAAAGGGGATATTTCATTTTGAGTGTTTGCCATAAACCCCGTCAACTTTGTTTGCTCCACTGAACCCCCAAAAGTTTTCTTAAGGGGGGTTATTGGTCGGGGCAAATTGGGATCAAATGGAAAAATTGTTCCAATAAAAATTAGGGTCAAATAGGAAAATTGTTCCAATAGAACAATTTTACCCCCTTTGGGATATTTTAAGTTGGGCAAAGTGGAATAATAGGGCAATTTGAGACTTTGATTTGACAATTCATGTAGGATAATTGATAATGTGACACCTTATTAAAATATAATTTTATCTATTAATTACTTCTAAATAAACTTATCCAATTGGTGTACTATATTATTTAGTATATTATTATAATATAAATATTATTTTACTTTATATTAAAATATAATATATTGTACTATACTTACAAATTACTATTATTAATTATTATATTGTATTATATTATATTATATTAGCATGCAATACTATATATAATAATTAA
>BQKN01014254.1:0-27463 GCA_022839385.1 Asparagus kiusianus | reverse complement strand
TCACAGGCCAACAACCCACGCAAGCGAGACCGTACCAAACCGGGCTCTCGTGTTTATTTTCGTTTAAGTTGTACCCCTTTGTTTTCATTTTATACTGCTGTAACGCTCAAAGTTGTAACAGATATCAAAGTAATGAAAACAGCAACTTTTACCGGAAACAGCGCCAACCTCTATTCTTCTTGAGCACTAACAACACTGGCAACCCACAAGGCGAACAACTCGGCACTATCACTCCTGTCTCTAGAAGCTCCTGAACTTGCTTCTTTATCTCTTCAGAATCACGTATGGATGTGTGGTAAAGACCTATATCGGCAAATAACTCTCTCTCGTCAACATAATCTCGTGCTCTGTACTCCGTCTCGGCGGAAGTCCAATGATCTCTGAAAATAAGTCTGCATACTTGGCCTTCAACCTATTAAGGTCTCCCTCCTAAAGTTTGCTCAAGGTTGTCAAGCATACTCTACTCAGCTACTCCTCATAAGGGCTAATGAACAATATATAGGCTGTCTAAAAATCACAATAGATAGCTGATCTCCATCAGGCTTCAATGATGGGAGTTACAATCCGAAGACTCCCATATCTCAATGATGAAAGTTACAATCAGATGACTTTCATGTCAACAAATGAAAACTGCAAATGAAGGACTTTTCACATAGATCGAGAAGAGTTACAATTCAACGACATTTCCAACAACTGATGAAAACTCTATTCAGTGGTCTTCACAGTCAACGGTGAGAGTTACAATCTGACGACTTCTACACCCACAACAGCTAAAGTAAAGATTATTAAACAATAGTCTTTGCAACGCTCTATAGAAGAGGTTACAAGTCAACTAGGCCCTTTTAAACACAGAATTCATCTTCACGTCTCAATTCCTGAAACGCAGGCGACCCCCGTGTTTCCAAGCTTCAACAAGAAAAACGCAAGTGACCCCCACGTTTCCAAGCTTCAACAAGCAAAATATAAGCGGCCCTCACGTTTTTTATATTCGATCAACACCCAACTCCGTGTCTCAATCCTCAGATGCGGAGTTAGGGTCCTGAACGCCAAATTGAGCATTTGTCTCATTTAAACATGAGTCGAATGGTTTTAGAACCATTTTCCCCACGATCTGAGGAAATCACACCCACTTAGGAGCGGATTAAGGGGGTAGTTACAACCCCTTATCCTCTTATAAAACCTCAACAAACTCAACAGAGTAGGAGGTTGGATCTTTTTGACATAGGATCGGGCTTTTTCACCAAAAAGGTCGGATCTTTTTGATATTAACGGCACTAAGGTAGTTCAGCTCAGTTGGGGAGATCATCTGGTGATCGTCTAAGGACGAATCTTGGAGGAGATTGGCATCTTTGAAAATGGGTAGATCTATTCAAAAATGGGTAGATCTATTCAAAAATGGGTAGATCTAGAAAGGCTTTTCTTGGCCAGATTCTTCAAAGACGACACAGAAGTCTCGGTCCTGACTCTCCTCACCACCAAGCACCACCAAGCAGAGGAAGAGAGAGTTCATCAAGGCTTATGTGGAAAGATACCACAGCATGGCATTACGATGCCCGTCAGGTATGACCCAATCGACTTTGGTTGAAACTTACAGGCACAATTTGCAGACCTAACTCCTTGCTCAAATGGGGGTAGCGGAATGTCACTCCTGGAGACAACTGGTTTCGCAAGGAGAACAAGCTAAGGAAATCGTTGCTCGGGTAAAGGCTAAAAATGTTACTCAACCCGAGCCACAACAGCAATGCAACCAGAACAATGCTTCATGCTCTAAGGGAAAGGAGACTTTGGCTGCCGACACCAACACACGTACACCACCTACGAAGCAAGGCAAAGAACCGAACCAACAAAGAACGCCCAAGCAATACTCGTTCAAAGAAGAGCATGTGGACACCCTGTTCCAACTACTTCGGAAGAACAACAAACTGTAACTTCCTGAGATCAGAAAACCAGATGAAGCAGGGAAGGTGGATGATTCCAATTACCGTCGTTATCATAGGTTCTTATGACATCCTACCAAAAAATGCTATGTCTTCAAAGACATTTTACAAAATCTGGTGAATGCTAACATGCTCACACTGAAGCCCGAATAGAAGACCGTATCCACTAATTTGATAGCGGTCTAATTCGGTGATTTCCCTCCAATAGCAGCTATAGATGGTGTTATCCCCATCCATAAAGGGGAAATGCACATGAAAAATACTATCTTACACAGTCAAAAAGGCGGGGGGTTGGTACCCCTCACTACCACAAAAGGGGAGATCATGTGGGTCCATCCTGATCTGGTTGAAGACCAACAGTGGACGAACACCTCATCCAAAAAGAAAAGAGGAAAGGCTAAGTCATCCAACATGATTAGCCCCTCCGTAAATGAGAATGATGATCATCTCACATCTCTCACTGACTCAGAGGAAGAAAGGATTGTTCTTGCAGTATATCCGGGAGGCAATCCTGGCACCCGGTCAGGAAAAGCTTACCTGAAGGATTACGATCAGAATGTTCAAGAAGTGGAAGAATAACTCCAAGACACTGGGGGTTCTGTTCCTCAAAAGTTAATCAACAAAGGGAAACAGAAAGAAACCCTGTACAATAAGAACCTTCTTCAAGAGGTTGGGGAATCGAGCGCTCCCTTCCCGTTCAACGTCATGGCGCAATTGGCCAACATACCAGCTAGAATTACCCTATATGAGCTCCTGAGGTTGTCTAAAACCACCAAGGAAGCTCTAATTGAAGCGTTGAAAAACACAAAAAGTTTTATCACGCAGATTACTCAGACTCCTGAAGCTTCTGAAGCCCAATCTTGCCTGTAATGTCTACAAGCAGCAAGAAGTCTACCATGCATATCATTCACTCAGGACAATATACAGGTAAAGCACAAGCGTGACAGACCTTTGTACTACACAGGTACATTGGGTCCTCGAAAATTAGTCGTGTTCAAGTTGACCCGGGCTCAGCACTCAGCATCATGCATTATAGGGTCATGCAGGTCTTAGGGATTCCCATGCATCGGTTGAACACCACTCAGACCACTATCTTTAGTTTCAATGCCAACAATACTCAACCCCTAGGGAAGATCAAGCTCAGGTATCAAATCGGAGATCTCAAATCCGACGTGACTTGTTACATTATAGATGCGGACACGTCCTATAATTTATTATTGGGACGACCATGGATTTACACAAACCGCATTGTCCTATCTACTCTACATCAGGTTATAAAGTATGCTAATGATGAGGGGGAAGTCCGAACCCTAATTACGGAAAAGTACCCTTTCAAAGGGGTAGAGAACTTCCACACAGATTCAGTCTTCTACTTAGAATCACAAGAGAAAGAAGATGTTGATAGTGGCAATAAAGCCGATGTCAATCCAGACCCTGAAGAAGATTGTCCATGAGAGTTGAATTTAAATGTAATGGGTCAGGTTGAGAACAATAATAATGTACCGAGTGAGGGCGAGTAGTGCATTAATGAAGATTTTATTTTGGTGTACTTGTGTGATGCGTCCTCTAAAAATAAACAAATAGAGAATGATCTTAATGCAGGTACCGACCCATGGCACACATTATGCACAGAGACATCACTCACATTGCCAATTAAGTTATCATTTGCTTCAGATGAAGAAGTAGAGGATGCGCAGAAGGCTGTCTTCAAAGTTCCATCCAAAAGGAAAGAGCAGAAGCCGATCTATTTTGGTAAAGTTAAACCTGAATTACTCAAACAAGGAAGTTCAGAGGAAGATAATGAGATTCCTTAATTCCATTACCACGAGTCCAATTCTATACATCTGATGAAACGAATGGGATATAACTTTAATGACGAACATGGTTTAAACTTCAGGAAAGGAAGACGAACACCGATTCGAATGTCTCTCACCCCCGAAGGAAAACCTCTGGATTATTATCAAAAAACTCAAAGAGGTGTGGGTTACATCACAACTCCCTCCCTTTCAAAAAATGAAACCGATAACTGTCTGTGTCAGGACCATTTTCATCTAGAACATCATCATGGGAATCCGATGTCAGCGTCGGACCTTTCTTTAAAAGTTTGACTGTGAACATGGTTTCAACTAGTCACCAAGATGAAGATGCAAGGGATGATGAAGAGTTGATTGAATCGACCAGTGACCCTTGGATAAAACGTCTTAACATCTTGTGGGATATGTGTTTCGAACAACGCGAGCCGCCTACTAAAGATAAAGTAACTCAGGTTAATATGGGAGATAAATCTGACCCTAAACCAATCTTTGTAAGTAAAAGACTATCACCATCCGAGAAAGAGGACCTTATATCTCTCATTCGAGAATATATTGGTGTCTTTGCTTGGAATTATGAAGATATGCCTGGCCTTGATCCAAAAGTAGCCATGCATTGTCTCAACATTAATCCGGATATAAAACCCGTTAAACAACAGCAACGCCGGTTTCGTCCCGAGATTATGGAAGCAATTGAGTCAGAAGTCAAGAAACTTATTAATTCAGGATTTGTTAGAGAGGAGCAACACCCGGACTGGGTAGCCAATATTGTTCCAGCTCCCAAGAAGAATGGTAAGGTCTGGATATGTATTAACTTTCATGACCTCAATGCAGCTTGTCCCAAAGACGAGTTTTCGCTTCCCATCACTGATGTCATAATTGACAATACCTGCGGATATGAAAGGATGTATTTCATGGATGGATTTTCCGGATATAATCAAATCAAGATGTATCCTGAAAACGAAAAGCATACTATTTTTAGAACACCATTGGGGGTGTATTGCTACACAGTGATGCCATTTGGATTGAAAATACAGGTGCAACTTATCAATATGCAATGAACACCATCTTCCATGAGCATCTGCGTAAGAAGATTGAATACTACGTTGATGACATAACAGTGAAAAGCCAACATAGAGGTGATCATCTCACAGACCTGAAGACAATGTTCGATATCATGCGAGCACATCAACTGAAGATTAACCTGAAAAAATCATTCCTTGGGATATCGAGCGGAAAATTCCTGGGATTTATAGTTACATCCAAGGGAATTTCTCTTGATCCAGAGAAAGTTCGTGCTATCCAAGACATGTCGCCTCCGAGGAATCTCAAAGAACTCAGAAGATTACAAGGCAGATTAGCTTACATCCGGAGATTCATATCAAATCTCTCGGGACGATGCCAACCTTTTTCTAAGCTCATGAAGAAGGGAGTATCGTTCGTTTGGGATGGAGACTGCCAAAGAGCATTCTAGGCGATTAAGAGATATATCACTCAATCGCTAGTTCTTATGGCCCTAATATCGGGAAAATCATTCCTGTTATATATGAGAGCCATAGACCATTCTCTTGGAGCTTTACTAGCCCAGAATAATGACCAAGGGCAAGAGCAAGCTATCTACTACTTAAGTAGGATCATGATGGGAGCTGAACACTGGTACGATCCGGTTGAAAAAGAATATCTCGCTTTGGTATTCACTATCCAAAAGATGCGACATTACCTGGTTGGATAAACAATCAATGTTATCTCTAAGTTAAATCCTTTGAGAGTTCTCATGACGAAACCATCCTCCTTAAATTGCCGACTGGCAAAATGGGCAATCCTCTTGTCATAATATGACATGCAATTCATGCCTCAAAAAACAGTCAAGGGTCAAGCATTGGCAGAATTCCTAGCTGATCACCCGGTACTAGGGACATCTAAGTTGTATGAAGAATTACACGACGAAGTTTCTGAAACTTGCATCACTTAAGAAGTTTTACAAGTGTGAAAGTTATTCTTTGATGGTACATCTAGAGCAAACCCTCATGGAACAATTACTGCAGGAGTAGGGGTACTATTCATCTCTCCAAACTGTCACGTGATCCCAAGGGGATTTTCCCTGATCGAGCCCTGCACCAACAATGTAGCTGAGTACAACGCCTTACTATTAGGAATGCAATTTGCCGAAGAACTTAATGTTCGGCATCTCGAGGCTTACGACGACTCTCAGCTAAATCAAGTCCGAGGGGAATACGAAGTGCGTCATGAGGATCTTATCCCGTACTACTTCGTAGTGCTAAAGCAAGCCAAGAAGTCCGAAGGTTTCTTCATTGGATATATTCCACGAGCTCAGAATGCTTATGCAGATGCCTTAGCATCGCTGGCAACTTCACTAGCATTGCCCCCAGGGGTTAAAACAACGATACCTGTTGCCGGACGCGAATTATATTGTTCCAAGCTTCCTGTAGAAGAAAGTTCAGACAAGACAACGACAGAAGAAGTCTGCACAAGCTCGATGGAGCTTGATTCCGGGGATTGGTGATTCCCATATATCGATTATGTCTTATACAGAATTTTGCCTGATAATTCCAAGGAAGCGACCGCCATTAAACGAAAGGCCCTTTGATTCTATTATGATGCAATTTCTCAAACCCTGTATCGTAAGTCACATGATGGAGTTTTGCTTCGATGCCTTTCTAGAACGGAAGCAAGAGAGGCTCTCAAAGAGGCTCATGATAGAACGTGTGGAGCTCATCAACCCGGAGCTAAGTTGGGAGATCACCTCCGACGAATTGGCTATTATTGGCCAAAAATGTTTTCGAACACAGTTGACTACGCTAAACGTTATCACGCGTGTCAAATACATGGTGACTTTATCCATCAAGCGCCAGGGAACTTACATCCCACATCTGCATCTTGGCCGTTCGAAATGTGGGGTATGGATGTCGTGGGACCAATCTTTCCTCCGAGTTCCAAGGAACATCGATTCATTTTGGCCATAACGGATTACTTCTCCAAATAGGCAGAGTAAATCCCGCTGAAAAAAGTCAAGACTTCGAATGTGGTTAAATTCATTAAACATCATGTCATTTACCGCTTTGGAGTCCTGAGACGAATCGTTCACGACAACGGGACACAATTTGTTAGCTTCAAATTTTAGAGATTTTGTGATAAGTTTAGAATCCAAAGTGTTACATCTACGACATATTATCCGCCAGCAAATGGCCTTGCAGAAGCTTTTAACAAGATCATTGTGAAGCTTCTCAAAAGGTTTGTTTCAAAGAGCCAACGTGATTGGGACGAAAGACTCGGTGAACATTTGTGGGCCTACCGCACAACGGTGAGGACCCCCATAAAAGCTACACCATTCTCTTTGGTATACGGTTGCAAAGCTGTGCTACCATTAGAAATTCAGATTCCTTCCCTGAGAGTCGCTATCACAACTGGAATGACAGAGGAAGAGAAACATAAACTGCGCTTTTAGGAACTTAAAGCCTTAGATGACAAGCGACATCAAGCTCAGCAGCAGATCGAGTTGTATCAAGCCTGGATTTCTAAAGCCTACAACAAAAATGTTAAAGAACGGATATTTAAGAAAGGCAATTTGGTTTTAACCATCAAACGACCCATGGTGATGACACACAAAACCAAAGGGAAGTTCAATCCCAAATAGGAAGAGCCATTCATAATAGAATCAATCTATTTGAATGGAGCTTATCGCCTCATCGATCAAAAAGGAGACAGGCTCATGATGCTAATTAACGGGAAGTTCCTTAAGAGATACTTCCCGTAAATCATGTAGCCCCCTCTCTTACTCTCAAACTTTAGTCAAGTTAGGCTGGGGGTTGCTAAGTCAGAGTGTATTTCGGGAATAAATGTTTAATTTTCCTGTTTTGTATGTCGTCATGTTGACACTACACCTCTGACGATTGAAATTTTCTAGAATTATTCTAAGTAGTAATAAAGAGAATTTTGAGTTCATGCTAAGCTAACACTACACTCACGGTATTTCCAGTACTTTTCATTGTCCTCAGTTAGAATTCAACAAGAGAGACGATGAAAAACAAAATGATATCATTTTCATTCAATGTTGTTAATTTGATACAAAGTGATGATAATTGAAATAAAAGTGATACAAAATTATTCCCTAGCTAAAAGCAATTCGAAACTTAAGCATCAGGATTCATCAGCTTAAGGGACTTCAGCCTGGACTTGAATGCAGAAAGTTTCTTTTCGTGAGCTGCTCGGATTCGTTCTTCAATCTCCTTTCTGAGTTCTGCTTAAACAGGCGCTGCATTAGCAATCTCTCTTCAAATTCCCTCAGATGCATGGAGTGTGCTACAATAATTCTTAAAAATGTTGTCACTTTGAAGCTGAAGCCTTTTTCTAACATCCGCATATTGAGCCAACTGGGCTTTCTTCTGGGCCAGCTTAGCCTCTAGTCGAACAATGGCTTCTCCAGTGACATTAATATCAGAAACAACACTATCCATATCAGTATATACCTGAGTACGTTGCTCCTTTAAGATCGTTATGTAAGCCTTTTTATCAGATAAATCCTTGCGAAGGATCTCTTGATGATGCATCTTCGAGATTGTAGCCAAGGAGAGAGCCTACTCCACTTTAGATTCTAGATTAGTGCACTGTAGCTCCTTGAAAGTTGCCAACTTTGCTTCCAAGAGGATGACACTCTCCTTACAATATTCGGTCCATGACACATCACCTCTATCCCTAATTTATCAAAACAGTTAATCAAGATGGGTTCAAAATGCTTAAAGGAAGCACCCCCAAGACTGACAACATCAATAGTCATCTGTATTCAGTATTCTAATTCCTCAATTAGTTTCCTCAGAGCTCTAGAACATGGAGGAGGAGCAGTTGGATAGATCAGACCCGTATACTCATTACGAGTAGATGGAGGAACAACCTCGGAAGGATGGTCTTCATGTATACCCTGATCCTGGATGAGAGGAGGAGAAGCAGACTCTAAACCCTTAATGGGAAATATCTCGTCGGCTCCCACGTCCTCAGGAATAGAAGGGATCGATCGAAGCATTTCGTCCTCCCTATCAGCCAAGCGCACAACAGGTGCAGATTTCACCGCATCCCCCATCAACATGGCCCTCTTAGAGTTTTTAGCGGCAACGAGTTTTCTCTTGCAAATTCTCCTATCATATTCGCCTTCCTCTTCAGTAGTAAGAGCCTATTTCCCTGATGATCTTAAGGAGCGAGGTTCAAGAGTGGGTGCTTCCTTAGGAACTTCCTTGGTCGCCTTTTCTTCAGGAGGATCAGCAATTAATGATCCCTCTTCGGTCCCCATAGGAGCCTCTTCTTCAGAAGGTTCAATGGTGGGCAACTCCTTTCGGGCTTCAACGGTTCCGACCGCTCCTCGTTCACAGGATATATACTCCTCTATTCCCGATAAATGAGTATTGGTGGAACCGCTTCTCGATTTGTATAATTCCCGAATCTCGCTTATGCATGAAGTATAGATATTGTATCCTAGGATTTGAGAAGCCTCATTAAACCAATCGCGGAAGTCCGCAATAGTGGAACAACTAGGTGGTGAGTTAGGTAAGGTGAAGTGCACATGAGTCCCTCCGGTAGAGAAGAAGTACTACGTGTGAGCCCCTTCGTATAAATTCCTAATTTAGGCCAATGTCGGGTTAGGATTTCCAATGTAAAGTTGATCCAAACTGCCTGGCAAATCGAGAAGGCAAGTAAGGTTCAATGATGCACTTCTCCCTCAAGCGATAGACCAGATAGCCCAATCTGATCATGTGAAGCTATCTGAAGGTGCCTTCTTCCAAAGAGGACGAGCCTTCGAAAAGCACGTCTGTAAAGCTGGCACTCTCTTCATCAGCTCCATCAAAGTTAGGAGCGCAGTAGAAAATTCTGTAATTATCTTCCAGAGACAAAAGCTGTCGAGCCCTGATGATATAGGTATTACTCCATGTGGTCGACTCCAATCTCTGTACAAAGGGAATACGAGCTTCATCATATTCAGATACCCTCGTTATCAACGAAGGGCAATGCAGCACGAACCAGGCCACCAAGTACGTATATGGCATCGATACACGTGGTTGGGGAGTTTTCCAAGCTTTCATCCTAGTAACCTTAGTCCCCTAAGCACCGACAAGTTCAGAGGTCAACGTCTGTAAGCCACTCTGCACGCAGCTTACCATAGCAGTGAGGAGGCTCACTAGCCTCCTATGAGCTAATAAAACGGTTGGGTATACAACCTCAGCTAATATCACCTCGACCGGCTTCGAAGGTACTATGCATCGCTTTAACCAAATCATGAGGAAGCCAGCAAGAAGAGCCACGTCAGAAATAGGAGTTGTGGCCTGATAGTGAAAACTCTCAAATTTGACACCAGCCTCAAACTCGTCTTCTATGTGCTCAGTCTTGTAAGTAGCATTAGAAGCCTTAATGCGGGCCTTAACGCCTTTAGGAGAAATGGCAACAAGTCGGGTTATGACCTCGTCTTTCTGACAAGTTCTGAAAGAGATAGTCCGCCCATGCAGTATGCATAACCCCCCCTCTGCGCATCCCAACAACTTGAGCACAGATTTGGAAATGGCACATCAACTCCCAAAAAGTTGCATAAACTTCTAAACGTGCCGCCCTCAAAATAGAGAGCTCTTCAGTGATAGGGATGAATTCTTCATAGGGTATCCGACCGAATAGCAGCCCCGATAGTGCTTGCATCTCATGGAGAGCAAAGCCTAACCCCCCTACAGGTGTGAAAAATGTGCAGCTGTCTGGGTTGTATCTCTCCAACATGGTAAAGAAATTGGGATAACTTTGAATAATCCCATGTCGAGTAGCCAACATCGGGATTGTGAGACCTGATTGAGCGAGTGGTTCCTTAAGTTCCTCAAGAACAAAATCCACCATCCGGGTCCACCAACCTTCTTCTCCAGAACAAACCCACCCCGGGGATCTGAACGTCTATGCGGGGAATTCACCCTGAGCCGCAATGAACTGGCGAATGAAGACATTCGCTGGAAGTGGGACTTCTTGAGCAAGATCCTTTTTCTTAAATAGGTCGGGCCTCAAACCCTTGAGTTGTCGCCCAATTTGTGTGAGAGCTTGTCGACCAAATCCAAGTGACATATTTTCTTTCTCCTTGACTATATCAAAAGTCAAACCTCGTCAACAACTCACATTCAAGAAGTAGGAGAGTGGATACATCCTCTTCATATTTAGGAGAAAGAGGAAGCGGTTATTGACTCGCCTTAGCAGCTTTGAATCTTCTGCATGTATGAGACGGTCATCAGCTACTATATGATCTCCAAATATGAACATCGGTTTAGGGAACTGATCACGGCCGGCAAGAGTCTCCAAGTCTAAGTCGGTGATTAAAGCTATGCGAGTAGAGCATCGTGGGAATCTGAGCATGCTCATTCTCTCCGAGTCAGGGAAAGTGCACAACAGAATTCTGCTACGAAGGCTAAAAACTTCATTCGTGTTAGGGCCGCCAATATACCCAAATTGATGCTCTTGTGAAAGCGACACATGCGGAAAGAACACTGCAAAGTCAAAAGCAAAGATTAGTAGCTGAACCAAGTTGTTGACATAAATCTAAGAGAAGAAACTAGAAACATGGATGTCAAGGCCCACGTGTCAAATCTTAAACACAAGGGTTAGCCTCGTGTTGTAAATCCCAAACGCGGGAGTCGAGACACGCGTTATAAAGCTCAAACGCGAAGGCCAAGACCCACATTTAGAGCTCAAAACGCAGGAGAACACTACGTTTCATAATGAACACAGAGTCTAACACTGCGTTTTCATTAAACAGAAACGAGTCATCTTCCTCGTTGTCAAGTACCCATCTATGGTTTTCAGAAAACTTGTCAAACAAGTTATTATGATCACCACCTACCACGGCAGGGAAGCCCATGCGACGGCGATGGTGGCGATGACATTCCCGCAAAAACAAGAACACCGTCGGTGTCTCCAGCCGACGGTGTTTCGAAAGTCGCCCCAGCGACCTTCTTGGAGCCAAAGCTCATTCTTCATGGCGCCATTAATGCAATCGGTCGGAGAAGATGCTGCTGGTCGGAGAAGATGAAGTTCATCGGAAATCTTGTCGAAATCAAACGAGAGTTCTCGTTCTTGGAACTAAGCCAGAAATAGAAAGAGTCGAATGACTCTTGACGTGACCACACAGGTCTATGTATAACAGTCATCAAGCTGTTAAAGTGGTACGGGATTCTAGGAGAGAATCCCAACCATTTTTTGAAAGTCAGTTGAGACTTTAACCTTAACGCAGAGTTCACCTCCGCGTTCAACTTCCCAAATGCTAGGCCTAGACTAGCGTTATGAGGGTTCTTAACGTCGCGTTTCGAACCTCAAACTCAAAGGTCATCTTTACATTACAATTCTTCCGAACGAAGGATCCATCCTTGTGTTTTCAAATATGACACTTAGTCTCTAAGGTCATGAATCCTTTTAACAGAATGTTAATCAAAACCTCTGAATCTCTTCAACAAGATCTAAGTCATTTTTAGTTGACAAATCTTTCGTCAGATTAACACTACACTTCTGATAATCATCATTCTCGTGGAGTTGGCATTTAGCCTGCATTCCTCCTAGTGCAATGACAATTCTGTTAAAACCAACTTATCGATTCTCATCAATAGAACGATAAGTCTCCAAAATCATTCAAATCATGATCAATTTACTAACTCGTCTCAGCAGAGTAGTAAATAACCAATTTATCAACTCCCTTCAGCGGGATGATAAAATCCTTAAAACCTTGTTCAAATCACCAAGTATCACAATTCATCGTTCCGATGATAAATCATTTAGCAATCCTCCCCAGCGAGATGCTAAAATATCTTCCCCACAGGTGTCACGTTAAAATCACACATCTGATAAAATTCACTTATCGACTCTCCCCAATAGAGTGATAAGTCCTCAAAATTACCCCTATCATAATATCTTTCTTGTCACGTTAAAATCACACATCCGACAAAATTCACTTATCGACTCTCCCTAATAGAGCGATAAGTCCTCAAAATTGCCCCGATCGAATATCTTTCTTGTCACGTTAAAATCACACCTCTGACAAAATTCACTTATCGACTCTTCCCAATAGAGCGATAAGTCCACAAAATTGCCCCGATCACAATTTTTTTCCTGTTATGTTAACATCATATCTCTAATAGTTCAAACCCCCTATTTGAACCTTATTATTCCTTTACATAAGAAGTGTTCTCATAAAATCTCCAGTGGATTAAACTCTTTCCAGAATTATTTCTAGTGGTAATAAGGAAATTTTTTGAATTTCACTCTATGAGAAAATTCACGCCAAGTTAATGCTACACCTCTGGCACTTATAGACTTCTTTCAGTGTTTAAAGCAAAAGTATAACACAGGAAGAATTCTACTGGTCAGTCCTGGGAAAATGACAAGTATTTATCCACAACAGATTGAAATTTTCTGGAATTATCTTAAGCGATAATAAAGAGAATTTTCTAAATTAGGGCTATTGTGGAAATCTATGCTAAGTTAAAATCACACCTCTGACATTCCTCGTAATTTCATTGTTTTAGATCAAAACATGATATATGCAAGGAATAATGAGAAACCAATATCAATTTTTATTTAGAACCCAAAAGAAAGTGATACAAAGCAGAGTTGTTCTTATGAAAAAGAATAATACAAGGCCAAATCAGAAGAAGCAAGTCGAGCTTTGGCATCAGAGAGTTTTTCCTCATGGTTGGCCCGTACAATAGCTTCAGCCTTCCTCCACAACTCGTCATCAGTGGGTGCTACTACAGCAGCTACCTCCTTTTTCGCTCTTTCAAGAGCCTGAGCTTCTTTATGATAACTCAAAAGGGTGTCCGCATTTTTGGCACTAAGTATATTAACAACGGCTTCTTCACGAGATAGCTGAGCCTTCAATCTCAGTACTTCCGCCCCAGCTTCAACAAGTTTTGTATGAATGAGGTCCAGAGAAGCAGTGGAGAGCTCTAATTCTTTTTGTCTCAGACTTCTCTGCTCTTGAAGTGTGTAACTTGAAGCTCTTTCTCAGCCAGGCCACGCTTAATTGCCTCACGGTGAGCCACTTCCTCAACTTGAAGGTCAGCAAAAGTAGACACAATCTATGTCTGAATGTCGAAATGACTGAGGGCCTAAGTGTTTGAGTTGTGCTTCTAGGTGAGAAATGGCTTCCGAACAACGTTCAAAGCATTGGGCACTGCCCACACTTTTAACTCTATTTAAGCCTACTTCTAAGAGAGACTTAAAGGAGTCAAAGCGGCCTCGACCAGCCATGACAACTTCAATCACCTTCTTTGCAAGACTGTTCAAATAACCCAGAGAGATATAGAGGAAGTCAGGAGCATCTGTCGGGCTAGAAATAACAATCGAGGATGGCTCCATAACCCTAGAAGTAGACGTATTAAAATGTGGACTAACAAGTGACCTGGGTGTAGAAGTCACAGAAGCAAAAGAAACATCCAAGTGGGAAGGACTTGAGATCAAGGCCGTCATTGCCTTCGCCTGAGATGTGCTTGGTACGGCCCCTGTTGGTGCAAGTGAGATCTTCATCAATGCTGCCGGCAAAGCAGTTGCCATGGATGAGCCAGGCAAAGGTTACTCTTGCAAAGGAGTTGACACCTGCACGAGCTGCTGTTCCGGAGGAGGAGTTACGGTAGTAGTCTCAGGTTTAGGTGAACCTACATGCAAAAATGGTCAGAATGCAGAAAGAATGTGTAGAAGAATTCGAAACAAACCAGGCTTACCGGTGATAGAAAAAGGGATATGAGAGGATGCTTTATATGATGCAACTTTAGGCGCATCGTCAAAAGTTGTGATGTCGTCAATAGAATCATGCCCTTCATCCTCTTCACTACTACTTCTGACATTATCAACATCAGTGCTTTCATCACCTTCATTGTCATTAGCTACATCACCAGTCGAGGAGGCTTCATAATCTACTTCCTCTTCGTCATCACGCACGGCTTAACACTCGGGTAGACTTGTGCCGGTAGCCGATTTATTCATGAGTCCTGTCGTCGGACTAAGACTTGAATCACTAACCTGTGGCATTAGTACTGAAGGAGGAGGGGATGGATTCTCTTCAAGACCCCTGGGTTCTAATGTAGGAGCCCTAGGAGAGTCTACTACCGGATTAGATTCCGCATTTGTAGTCATTAATTCACCATCTTTATCTTTAGAAGGATGATAAGAGGAAGCTTCCCTCGATAGGACTGGACCACGCGAACAGATCCCAGCTCTGTGTGGTAGGCTTGTAGCTGAAGAGTCATGTTGTTCTTCTTCTTCTGCAGCTCTGAGAGCATCAGCCATCAATTTTGGCTTCTGCTGGCCTTTAGCAGGAGGAGATTCAACCATCAATTTTCGGCGAGCCCGCTTAACATATTGGCCAGTTTCATCTGCTATAAGAGCCCTCTTTCCAGTAACCCTTGTTACAGGAATATCAACCATGCGAGGTTCTTTCACTAGAATAGACTCAGCTGCTTGTTCCTCCTTTTTCTCTGTAGATGGATCCTCGAAAAATAAGTACTCGTCGATCCCTCTCAGACGAGATGTCTTAGACCCCCTCCTTAAAGCATACATACGTCTGATTTCCTTCAGACAAGATGTATTCAAGTTGTAGCCGGAGATCCGAGAAGCAGTAGAATACCAATTGTAGAAACCTATGGATGTGTAGGAGTTGGACGTCTTATGGGGGAGCTTGAAGATAGCCTTGGTGCAACCAGCCACCGAATAGTACCAAGCCCTTGCCCCTTCATACAGATTTCCCACAATCACTAGTTGAGGTCGAGCATTCCCGACGTATAGCTGGTCATACCCAAATTGTCGAGCAAACCTATATGGTTGATAAGGCTCAATGAAGCACTTGCTACCCTGCGTGAAGATCAAGTAGCCCGGCCTGATGTAGAGCAACTAACGGAAAACATCCCTATTCAGTTGAGTGAATACGTTAGGACCTACCACATCTTGGAACGTCGCTTCATACACCCACATTCAAAATTGGGGAAGCAACAAAAAATGTGATAATTGTTGTCCCGCGACAAGATCTGGCGAATCCTAACCATGTAAGACCCCTCCCACTTTACAGATTCCAGTCATTGTACGAGTGGGATGAATGAATCACCTTGAGGAGAAGCCGCACTCATCAATGAGGGACAGTGGGACACGTACTAAGCCATCAGATAAGTATAAGGTAGTGGCACTCGGGGATTCGAAGTTTTAAAAGTCTTGCCTTCGCCAGACTCTACCTCCGTAACATTAATAAAATCCAGCACCAATTCACGTAACTCGTTCTGTAGGCAGCACACCATGGTAGAAAGAAGGTTCAGCAGCCTCCTATGCGTCAAGAGAATAGCAGGATAAGTCACCTCAGCAACAAGGGCATCAATAGGCCTGGTGGGAATGGCACATCGCTTGAGCCACAACATTAGAAATCCCGCTAACAGTGCCATATCTGAATAGGGATCTGAGCTTGATAGTGGAAGCTTTCAAACTCCGTGTGAGCTGGGAAAATGTCCTCTTTGGCTTCATTCGTATAATGGGAGGTAGCAGCATCGATTTGAGTCTGAATCTCCTCCAAAGTGCTCACGGGCAGTCTAGTCACTGAAGCTCCTTTATTAGTCAGATTCTGGAACAAGTACTCTGCTCAAGATACCTGTTTTACGCCACTTCCTCAAGCCCTCGTCTGCTGCATACAAATATGAAAGTGACACATGACTTCCCACAGGGTGGAATAAACTTCGGGGCTAATTTTTCTCATAATTTTAAGTTTCGTTGATCCTGGAGCAAATTCTTCATATGGTAAATCCCCGAGAAGAAGACCTGAGATGTCATGCATCTCGTGAAGAGCAAAGCCTAACTCTCCCACCGGAGTGAAGAAAGTACAGGTTTAGGGATTGTATCTTTCTAATATAGAGAAAAAGTGATAGTGGCTCTGGACGATCCCTTATTTAGTAACCCTTACAGGAATCTTCAACCTAGCCTGGTTGAGGGGTACCTCCAACTCCTCCAAAACGAATTTAGTCATTCGGGTCCACCACCCTGTCACTGAAGAGTGAACCCAGCCAGGAGACCTAAATCCTTATGCGGGAAATTCTCCTTTCTTTACCATAAATCTTTTGACAAAAGTATTCACCGGACTGGCCACTTCACCGACTAGGTATTCTTTGGCAAACAAGCCTGGTCGCAAGGCTGTCACATGTCTATTATAAACCACTATGTGAACCCCTTGGAAAGTCAATATTCCAAGGGCAACTCCATCTTGTTCCTTGACAAGGTCCCAATCCATGCGTCTTGGAATGGAAGCACACTGGAAGTATGATATCAGATACATCCTCTCCATGTTAGGAAAGAAGAGGCAACAATCCCTAACTTTCCTTAGCCACTTGTAATCCCCGTCATAAGCCACACCCGTTTCAAAATCAACGAAATCCTCAAAGAGGAATGCTCGTTTGACGAGCGGTTTATGACTTAGACTCTCAAATTTGGCGTCTGTGACCAATGTTCGAAGGGTTTCGAAAGAAGCCCGAAGAATTGCTTCAACACGGTCCTTCTCAGTAAGACGGAACACAGGGAGCTCTTGGTGTAGATTGAACGTCATATTCTTATCAACGCCACCTTTGTGACCGAAATGATGGTGAAAAGGGAGAGGCTCATTGGTGTGACACACTACAAAAGCAAAGAAAATAAATCAATCAAAGTAAAAAGCCAAAACAAACACGTAGGTCGAACTCTGCGTCAGCAAAAAAAAAACTAACACAAAGATTAAAACCCTGTGTCAGCAAAATAAAACACGGAGGTTGAGCCCTACGTCAGGAAAAATTAAACGCAGAGATCGAACCTTGCATTGGCAAAAATTTTAAGCGCGGAGGTCAGAACTCCCGTGCTTCAAATTTCAAACAACGGAGTCCTAACCCCGCGTTACGTCATTGAAACGAGTTTCCTCTTTGATTCAAAGGTCAGAACTCATCGCAGCAAGTTTAACGATCACGAAGGTCATACTTACCACCGACAAAAGGGAATTGGGGTGGCGGCACGCCCGCCTGAGCCATAGCACCGCTGGCCGGCACAGATGGCGACGAGCTCTGGGCCGTGGTGACGACGGGCTTGAAGGACCGAGAGGCGGTCTTCTTCCTAGGCACCATGGATTTCGTTAGATGGGGAAGATAAACAGTGGTTGCTGAAGATGAAAACAAAAATCTTCGTTATAAATTCAAGGAAGAATGGCGAAGAGTTGAATAAGTCTTGATTTGACCCTAGTGGTCTATTTATAGACAACTATGATCTGTTAAATCGGGACGGGATTCTAGGCCAGAATTTTGCCCAAACGCGATTTTAGCATTCGAGTTGGTTGAACTTCCGAATGCGAAGCTCACCCATGCGTTCCAATTCTCAAGTGCAGAGTTCACCCACGCATTTTGAACGCCGCAGAAGCAACATCTCGACAACCGAGACTACGACACAGCTTCAAATAAATAAAAGAAAAGCTTAACATCGGTCATCAAGGTGACCAAAGCTGAGAAGAAACTGACATATAACAAACAGCTATGCACCCTCTTAGATGAGTACAGATAGGTTACTGTCAACGATGCTAAAATCGTCAAGCCAGAAGCTGCACACGGCTCATTCTCCTAAGTGGTTTAACATTCCCACTAAGATTAATGAAGCCAGAAGCCGCACACAGCTCATTCTCTTAAGTGGCTTAATATTCCCACTAAGATTAATGAAGCCAGAAGCTGCACACGGCTCATTCTCCTAAGTAGCTTAACATTCCCACTAAGATTAATGAAGCCAGAAGCCGCACACGGCTTATTCTCCTAAGTGGCTTAATATTCCCACTAAGATTAATGAAGCCAGAAGCTGCACATGGCTCATTCTCCTAAGTGGCTTAACATTCACACTAAGATTAATGAAACCAAAAGCCGCACACAGCTCATTCTCCTAAGTGGCTTAACATTCCTACTAAAATTAATAAAGCCAGAAACTGCACACGACTCATTCTCCTAAGTGGCTTAACATTCCCACTAATATTAATGAAGCCAGAAGCTGCACACGGCTCATTCTCCTAAGTGGCTTAACATTCCCACTAAGATTAATGAAGCCAGAAGCTGCACATGGCTCATTCTCCTAAGTGGATTAACATTCCTACTAACATTAATAAAGCCAGAAGCCACACACAGCTCATTCTCCTAAGTGGCTTAACATTCTCACTAAGATTAATAAAGCTAAAAGCTGCATATCAAGTATTCATCAATGCCTACAAGAATTTTCGGGTCAACAGAATACACCTCATCGTAAATTGAGTGGAGTATCTCAAGGACCCGGACGAAATCCGGAGAATACACCTCATCGCAGACTGAGTGGAGTATCTTAAGGACCTAGACAAATTCATTGTCATCATCATTCTTGTTTGGTTCATCAGCAATGACTTGGGCTTTAGCTTGTTTGACTAAGTTCATTATCATCAAGACGCAAAAGTTACCTTGTTTGGTTTAACGAAGCAGAATTTCGACACTCCAGCAACCAGGTTCGTGATGTCTTCAAATCAGACAAAGTGGACAATCAATCAATCAAATATCGGGATCTAAAGTATTTCGAAAATTCGTTCCCGTCAACCGTGAACTTTTAAAAACTTTGGAGGGGGTTCTGTAGGCTATCTAAAAATCACAATAGATAGCTGATCCCCATCAAGCTTCAATGATGAGAGTTACAATCTGACGACTCCTATATGTCGATGATAAAAGTTATAATCAGATGACTTTCATGTCAACAAATGAAAAATGCAAATGAAGGACTTTTCACATAGACCGAGAAGAGTTACAATTCAACGACATTTCCGACAACTGATGAAAACTCTATTCAGTGGTCTTCATAGTCAATGGTGAGAGTTACAATCGGATGACTTCCACACCCCACGACAGCTAAAGTAAAGATTATTGAACAATAGTCTTTGCAACGCTCTACAGAAGAGGTTAAAAGTCAACTAGGCCCTTTTAAACGCGGAATTCATTTTCGCATCTCAATTCCTAAAACGCAGGCGACCCTCACGTTTCCAAGCTTCAACAAGCAAAACACAAGCGACCTCCACGTTTCCAAGCTTCAACAAGCAAAACATAAGCGGCCCTCACGTTTTTGATATTTGGTCAACACCCAACTCTGCGTCTTAATCCTAAGACGCGGGGTTAGGGTCCTGAATGCCAAATTGGGCGTTTGACTCATTCAAACATGAGTCGAATGGTTTCAGAACCATTTTCCCCACGATCTGAGGAAATCACGCTGACTTAAGAGCGGATTAAAGGGGTAGTTACAACCGCTTACCCTCCTATAAAACCTCAACAAACTCAACAGAGTAGGAGGTTGGATCTTTTTGATATAGGATCGGGCTTTTTCACCAAAAAAGTCGGATCTTTTTGATATCAACGGCACCAAGGCAGTTCAGCTCAGTTTGGGAGATCATCTGGTGATCGGCTAAGGACGAATCTTGGAGGAGATTAGCATCTTTGACTTCAGCAACAAACAAATCTACTTGGCTTATTACCCGATCATTCGGTTTTTAACAACTTTTTTCATAGAGTTTCAACTCGTTCTGAGTTCTTAAACTCGTTAAGAGTTCTTAATCAAACTTGCCACGCAAGTTAATTGTTCCCGCAAGACAAGATGGTCAGATCGTCAACGGAGATCAAGTTCGACGTGAGTATTTGAAGGAGGCACTCCATTGCTACTGTGAAGAACTCAGAATTAAACAAAGGAAAGAATCCAGATCATTCTTCTCTCTTTTGTAATCGGAATTCAAATTGTAATTAATATTAAGAAAATACAAATCAAAGTTCTTTCATTTTATTTACTACAAATTTTCCACTAAACACAATAAAACAAACTTATTGCTTGCATTGATTAGCCTCTTCACCTGAGTCACCGTCACCAAGCTCGTCTCCTGTGGAAGAGACCCTAAACGAAATACAAACTACTCGTCATCCTTGGTGAACGTGTACTTCTGAGCCTGCCTATCGTAGACTACATATCTATCCCACAAATAAAGATTGCCCAGTATAACCTGACAAACATCCAATGGAACAACGTTGCACGTGACCTCGTCAATATACGACTCGTGGAGTGCAAATCTAAAAGTGTACTTATTAACTACACTCAACCCTTCCTCCTTCTGAATCCATCCTAAAAGATAGGGCTTCAAATGCTTGAGCATATTTAGATCCAGCTTCTGAACCAATGCCTCGGATATTAATTTTTTCTAGATCCCTGGATCAACTATGGCATCAACCAAGCTGGTCTTCATTTGCAACTTAAGAACAAAGAGCTACTCCCGGGGGTCTCTGCCTACCTTCACGGCCTGCTTCCCTACCATAAGGTTGAGACTGATGTTGGGATTGGTCATCCCTAGGACTTCTTTTGGAACTTGTGCTATCACATATGCCTTTTTCTCCTCCTTCTTCTTTAACCCCTTCAGCTTGAGATGGTGATACTTCTCCTAGTACCGATTAGCGACGTACCATGCCTGCTTACAGTGATTACAAGTCAATCATACTTTCTCTGGGTCACCATTCTTCTTCTCCTCCTTAGGTTGGGAGCCACTAGACTTACCTCAAGCTTGCTTGGCATCTCTCTTCGTCTCGTTGCTCTTCTTCTGCTTGCCTTCAATGGCAATAGTCTTCACACTTACCTTCGCAATCGACTCTATCGTGAATAGCTTCATCTTCTTTCGGATGTATTCGTTCAGCCCCTCCATATACTTCATGAAAATAGAGTATTCATCCATCGCAATGTTGAGGACCATCACCTGCTGCTAGAATTCTGTAGTGTATTCTTAAATGGTCTGATTGAATCTTTAGCGCAAGCTATACTACTTGTACTAATTCTCCTTAAGAAATCCCACCGAGTAGAATTGCTTCCTCAGTGGCTCCTTGAACATGTTCCACAACACCGATTTATTCTCCTATTTGCAGTAGGATTTTCACCACATCAACGCGTGCCCAGAAAGCTTCAATATTGTAAAAACAATCTTCTTCTTTGACGAATAGCCATAAAGAGTGAAATAGGTCTCCATACACTCGATCCAATCATCAAGCCTCTCAATGTCAACACTTCCATCATAAACAAGAATCTCAACTCTAAAATCAATCTTTAGATTCTGGTAAGAACCCTTACCTTCTTATTGCGGAACAGTCTTGACGGCCGCGATCTCCTCGTCATAATCTGAATTCTCATTACCTCCATCAGATTCTATAGGTTTCTTCTTGGGTCCCACCGAAGATTCACCTTTCTTTTTGCCTCCGTGGATGAGATCGATGAGCTTCATGAGAGTCGAACTGATGGTCTCGATCTGTTTCTCCACCGCATCAAGTCCAGATGAATTGTCTTTTTCAGCAATCTTCTTCTTCTTACTTAATTTTGGGTCTTTTTCCAACAAAACAAGAATTTCACCTAGCTTCTTGTATTACGATTGAGTAAGGACCATACATAGGATACCCCTTCACAAGATCTGAATACGCTCTGATACTAACTTGATACGAGTCGCCGAGCGAGCACCTTTGATTGCGGAATTACCAAAGGTGGGTTTTGAGAAAAAATAGTAAAGTACACAAAACAATTTAATTAGAGAAGGAAAACACCTTCTCTAGATTATGAAGAATAAAAGATTACAAAATCTCTCTCTCACAATCTCTCTAGAATAAAGAACAACTTCTCTATCCTCTTAAAACTCTAATCTGATGTTTAGAAACCCTAAACAATCCTTATTTATATGTCAAACAACGTGGGTGTCAAAGTGATAAATAACCCATACAAACCCAACCAGGATTCGCGTCGAAACAGAATCCAGATCGGCCCCAAGAAACCCAATCTGATCGATCGATGTACCACTATCGGTCGACCGGTCATCCCCTATCGGTCGTCTAACAAGAGTGCGTTGGTCGACTGACCAGAGAACATGTTTCTTGATCCTGTAGTGTGCACGAATACGGTCGATCGGTGCTGGTTGTTTGGTCGAATGGCCAGAGGCTTTTCACCAGTTTCCTGATTTCGTCGTTTTCCTGATTTTGACTGTTTCTGCCGCCATCTACGGCTCCACCCATGCTTCTATTCTCAAGCTACCATAAGAATCATCTATCCTCAAGCTCCCATAAGGATTACTAAGTTTTCAAAGTAGAGAAGAAAATTCACCCGTATCACACATTTGGTATATTGAAGAACCGGTTTAAAATTCTCTCGGCAAAGCTTAATTATCAATTTCCCACTCAAGTGGACATCATATTAGCGTGTACCGTATTATATAATTTTATTACCTTAGAAGATCTAGATGATGATATTTTAAATGAGAATGTAGAAATTGATGAAGATAATGGGGAAGTGATAAATGAAGACAATTCAATTGTAGTGGACTATACTCAAAGTAGGACACAAAGAGAGGATCGAGATGCAAGAAATTAATGGAAGGTGCTCAGAGATCAAATTGTTTGGTCAATGTGGGTGGATTATTGTGCAAAGTATAAAAGTGGTAATATAATGGAGAGTGGCTTTAATTAATGTGTTGTTTGTTTCTTATTGGTTTTTTATGCTACTTATGTAATATGACTTTTAATGTCTACAACTATCTATGTTGTATTAGATTGTAATGAATTTTTTATGACTATAATATATTGTTTTCTTTAAATTGTCTGAAAATGCATCCATATTATATATTGTTTTAGATTCCTTTCATAATGACATATTCATGTTTTACAATATATATATATATATATATATATATATATATATAGGTATGATTAACAATGGGGCAGATAAACAAAATGCTCCATCTTATTCAAATGTAATGTCAAATGCTATAGCTAGTATTAACATGAACTTCGTGTCTTATCAACCACAACGTTTTACTTCACCTCCTCATACTTTCTTATTATTCCCATCATAAGATGAAAATTATAGTGGAATGACACAGCAACTGGTGTTATACATGAGCATGCTAAATAGTCTACAAGGTTTGTTTTTACCCACTTATGGTTTTGAAAGTAGCGAGACTCATCAATTTTCACCAACCACTGGAGAATCAAGTAGGAAAGTATTTCATGAAATTGATGGAGAGGAACAGACTTCGCCAATGAAAAAAGGGAAAAAATTAGCACATAAGAAAAAGGTCCTAGTGACAAAGTTGAACTCAAGGGGTGTTCCAACAAGTTATGGCTTCCAAAGCACGGTAATGTGCTTATCCCTTATCTTACAGAATTAGCATTAGATGGATGAATCCAGATAAGATCTTCAAGGCAGAAGCTTATAAAATGTCAGCCATGAACATAAACGTGCAATTTAGGTCTGATTTCACTCATCTTCATGTGATTATTCACTTGAAATGCTTGAGAAACAAATCCGATGTCTTGAAGGCTTTTCTTGACATAAGTGAGGCTGGATGGGATGAAAAAAATAAAATTATTACCTGGATGATAAGACATTGAAAATGTGGTCTCAGGTGTATTTACTTTCAGCATCAATAATGTCATTAGTAATTTATACATTTGGTGCACATATTTGTCTGTAAACCTACAATACTTATGGGTATTTGTTATTGCAGGATAAACCCAATTCTAGGCTCAAAACATGCATTAACAAGTCTCTTCCTTACTTCAAGAATTTACAAGTGATTATGGGTGATGACCAAGCCAAGGGTGAATTTATGAGGCCTGTGTAAGATAACATTAAGCCTAGTAGGTCCATACCTATTCTCGATGATGATAATGTGATTCCAGAAAATAGTGAAACTAAATCTCAATCTGATGCTAACAATCATATAGAACCCACTAGATATAAGTCTAAAAGTAAAGACAACTTAAAGTCATCCTCTAACAAAAAACCTAGGATATCGAGTCATGATGATGAATTGATATGTTCCTTTGTTGAATCAATGTCTTAGTCAATTAAAAATCAACACTTTATTCATTGGACTGAGCAGTTGGGTACAACTTTGATGGAACATAATAATAAATATTCTAATAAATTTCTCGACAGGGTGTTACATCATTTATATGACAATGAACGTAAGGGTAGAAGGTTTTTTTATAAAAATTAAGAAAACTCAGAAGAGGTACACCACCGACCTGATTAAGGTTCAAGGTTAGTCTATTCTCTAAGGTATTTGGCTTTGATCACATTTTGGTGGATAATTTTGTTTGTGCACAAGTATACATTGTTACGCACATATTATTTTGATATTTACAAACTTTATATGTTGTAATGTTTGTTGTTATGTAAACAAGCTATTAATGTTCTATGCTTTGACTTATGATGGCAAGTAATTGATGAATTCATAATTTTGATTACAACTTGCTAACGTAGTGTATTATAATTTGATGCTAATGCATAATAATATAACCTTTTAATTTTGATGCATGTAAATATTGATTGGAATGACCAATGAGTTCATAATTTGAACTTTATAAAATCCTTTGGTATGCATTTCTTTATTTCTTTTTATATGCTTGGATGGATGGACCTTGTGATGCTCCTCGTTGATTTCTGTTGATTTTGGTTGATTAGCTGCTGGAGCTTGTGAAGCTCCTTGATGTTTTTTGTTGAGATTCTGTTGATTATCTGGTAGTATCACTACTTCTCTTGGAGCTTTTGAAGCTCCTTGTTGGTTTGTGTTGGTTTCAGTTGATTATTTGCTAGTAGAGCTTCTGTTGGAGCTTTTGATGCTCCTTGTTGGGTTTTGTTCGTTTTAGTTGATTAATTGTTAGAGCTTGTGATACTCCGTGTTGGTTTTTATTGTTTTCGGTTGATTACCTACTAATACGGCTTCGACTAGACCTTGTGATGCTCATTGTTGGTTTCAGTTGATTAGCTACCGGAGCTTGTGATGTTCTTGTTGGTTTTTGATGGTTTCGGTTGATTATCTGCTTGTAGAGCTTGGACTGGAGCTTGTGATACTTGTTGTTGGTCTTTGTTAGTTTCAGATGATTAAATACTGGAGCTTTTGATATTCCTTGTTGGTTTTTGTTGGTTTTTGTTGATTGTCTGCTGGAGCTTGTGATGCACCATAGTTAATATTTGGCAATGATGATTTTCTTCTACTGAGAATGCAATCTAACTTACAGTGTTTATGTTCAGATGAGGCAATCTGTGATGAGAATGCAACCTACATTAAAACGATAATGTCTAGGTGAGGCAATCTATCATTAGAATACAATCTACAATAAACATGTAAATTATTGGTAGGGCAATCAACTAGATTTGTAATGATAGTTTACCCAATTCCAAAAAAAATTTCCATTACATTATCAACAAAATGACTTATTTATGAGCCATACAATATCAACTAGATTTGTAATGATAGTTTACCAATTCCAATAAATTTTTCCATTACAACATCAATAGTTTTTGCAAGTACAAGTACATGACATGCGGTTTATAATAATTAAAATAACACATAATATCACTACTAAAATTGCAAAAATTTTCCAAGCTAAGAGTTGTTTTTTGATAAGCTTCAATTCTTTCTTCAGCCTCTTTGATTTCAAAAAATATTTATCTCCAAACTTGCTTTCTTTGACAAAATGGTTTCCTTGGTTGCTTATTTTTCCTCTTTCATGAGCCCATTCAAAAAAATTGAATTCTTTCTTTGGGTATTTTGCACACCCCAATAATACATCCTCTTATTTTTACCATACTTGCACACTTTCATGGGTGTTTGGAGATTACAATTACACCACACTTTAAAATTTTAAGGGCATTCTTTTGATATCATATTGATGGAGGAGATGAAACTTGTAAACCACATTTATAACCACATTTAAAATTTTGAGGGCATTCTTTTGATATCATATTGTTTGGAGATTACAAGTACATGATGGAGTTTGATATGATGGTAAGAATGAGGGATACATTGGCACCGTGAGCCCTCAATCCACATTTATAGCCTCCAAGGCCTTAGAACTAGCCGTTGGACACATGATTTTTTTAGTTTTGAATTTTTGGCAAATGGGTAAGATTACCCCAACTCAAGTTTTGTGCAAATTCTATCCACTAGCGAGTGGTAAATTTACCTATGGTGTTGTCAACAATTTATTCCAAAAATTTCTCATTCCAAACCAAACAAAATAATAGGAATTGGTTAGTTTTTATAAAGTTGGATTCTATATTTTCATGTTATGAAATATACATAGAAAGGTAGAAAAAGGGATTTCAAAGCATTTTATGACAACACAAATTTATCCTTAAAATTTTTATAGATTAGGAAGGAGTCCATAAAACACACCCTTTTCCTAATCCTATTCTTTTCAACTAGTGACCTAAACATCCCCTTAGAACATTTCCCTCCAATCCAACCTGTGCATAATCAAATATGAGTTGAATCAATTTTCTAATAGGGCTGGTTCAAATTAAGTGATAATAGTGGAAGCATGAAATATCTTTAACTGCCAAGATATAAAGATACAAACTTTAGATAAAATTTAGGCTTCATTGCACTTAAAAACCCTATAGTTAAAAAAAACACTTATATACTTTAAGTTACAAAACATAGAGTCAATATATACTTTGTTGTCCGTCGTCTAAATTTCGTAAACACAGTTAAATTTTACCCAAAAAGATGACATCGCCCTTCAACAAAAATAATCGTTAAGATAGAAAGTTGTAATTAATACAAATCAATGAGAATAGATAACATTTAAAATATATAGACATATGACCAGCATGTGGGAACTTCCTAAGGAATATTCTCAT
>BQKN01014227.1:0-11358 GCA_022839385.1 Asparagus kiusianus | reverse complement strand
GAAGAACAAGCTCCACACTTGCGTAGATTCTCGAGTGACACAAGCTTTAGTGACTTCGTTGGGCAATTCTTCATATAACTTAGATGTCCCTGGCACCAGGTGATCGGCTAAGAAGGCTGCCAACGCTTGACCCTTGACTGCTTTTTGGGGTCTAAATTGCATGTCATATTACGACAAGAGGATAGCCCACTTAGCGAGCCGACAATTTAGAGATGAGGGTTTCGTCATCAGAACTCTTAAGGGATTTACCTTAGAAATGACATGAATTGTTTGTCCAACTAGGTAATATCGCATCTTTTGAACTACGAATACCAAAGCGAGACATTCTTTTTCGACCGGGTTATACCGATGCTCGGCTCCCATCATAGTCCTACTTAAGTAGTAGATAGCTTGCTCTTGTCCTTGATCATCATTCTGGGCTAACAAAGCTCCAAGAGAATGGTCCATGACTCTCACATACAATAGGAATGGTTTTCCTGATATTGGGGCCACGAGAACTGGCGGTTGGGTGAGATATCCCTTAATCTCTTCGAACGCTCTTTGACATTCTTCATCCAAAACAAAGGACACGCCTTTCTTCATAAGCTTAGAGAAAGATTGGTAGCGCCCCGAGAGATTAGATATGAATCTTTGAATGTAGGCCAATCTGCCTTGCAAACCTCTGAGTTTTTTGAGATTCTTCGGCGGCGGCATGTCTTGGATGGCACGCACTTTCTCTGGATCCAGAGAAATTCCCTTGAATGTGATGATAAATCCCAGGAATTTTCCGCTTGATACTCCGAGGAACGATTTTTTCGGGTTCATCTTCAGCTGATGCGCTCGCATGATATCGAACATTGTCTTCAAGTCTATAAGATGATCACCTTTATGCTGGCTTTTTACTGCTATATCCTCAACGTAGCATTCTATCTTCTTACGCAGATGTTCGTGGAAGATGGCGTTCATTCCATGTTGATAAGTTGCGCCTAAGTTTTTCAGGCCAAAGGGCATCACCATGTAGCAATACACCCCTAGTGGAGTTCTGAACGTAGTATGCTTTTCGTGTTCAGGATACATTTTGATTTGATTGTATCCAGAGAATCCATCCATGAAAGACATCCTTTCATATCCGCAAGTATTGTCGATCATGACATCAGTGATGGGAAGAGGAAACTAGTCTTTTGGACAAGCTGCGTTAAGGTCACGAAAATCGATGCATATACGAACCTTATCGTTTTTCTTGGGCACTGGAACAATGTTGGCTACCTAGTCCGGGTGTTATTCTTCTCTAACAAAACCCGACTGTATAAGCTTTTTAATTTCAGACTTAATTGCTTCTATGATCTCTGGACGAAACCGACGTTGTTGTTGTTTAACGTTTTGCATCCGGATCAATGTTGAGACGATGCATGGTCACTTTTGGGTCAAGGCCATGCATGTCTTCGTAATTCCAAGCGAAGACATCTATATATTTTCGAATGAGAGATATAAGATCTTCTTTCTCAGATGGTGATAAGCTTTCGCTTATGAAGATTGGTTTAGGGTCGGATTCGTTCCCCATGTTGACCTAGATTACATTATCCTTAGTAGGCGGCTCGCGTTGTTCGAAACGCATATCTCACAATATGTTAAGGTGTTTGATCCACGGGTCATTGGTTGATTCAATCAATTCTTCGTCACCCCCTGTGTCTACATATGGATGACTAGTTGAAACCATGTTCACGGTCAAACTTTTAAAGAACGGTCCGACACTGATGTCAGATTCCCATGAGGATGTTCCGGATGAATAGTCCTACCGTAAATAATTACTGATTTCATTTTCTAAAATAGAGGGAGTTGTGACGTAGCCCGTGCCTCTTCCGGTTTTCTAATAATAATCCGGAGGTTTTCCTTCGGGGGTTAGAGACATCCGAATTGGTGTTCGCCTTCCTTTCCCAAAGTTTAAACCTTGTTTTTTGTTAAAGTTATATCTCATTCGTTTCATCAAATGTATAAAATTGGGTTCATGGTAATGTAATTGAGGAACTCCATCATCTTCTTCCGAACTTCCCCGTTTGAGTGGTTCGGGTTTAACTTTACCGAAATTGATTGGCCTCTGCCCTTTCCTTTTGGACGGGACTTTGAAGAAAGCCTTTTGTGCATCTTCTGCTTCTTCATCTGAAGCGAAGGATGACTTGATTGGTAGCGTGAGGGATGCCTCTGCACACAATGTGTGCCATGGGTTAGTACATGCATTAAAATCATTCTCTATTCGTTTATTTTTAGAGGACACATCAGACAAGTACGCCAAAATAAAATCTTCATTAATGTACCACTTTCCCTCGCTCGGTACATTATTATTATTCTCGTCCTGACCAATTACATCAAAGTTTAACTCCCAAGGATAGTCTTCTTCAGGATCCGGCTCGATATCTGCTTCATTGCCACTATCAACGTCTTCTTTCTCCTGGGATTCTAAGTAGAAAACGGAGTCTGTATGGAAATTTTCTACCCCTCAAAAAGGATACTTTTCTACAATTAGGGTTCGGACTTCTCCCTCATCATTGGCATACTTCATGACCTGATGTAGGGTAGACGGGACAATTCAGTTTGCTAGAATCCATGGTCATCCCAACAATAGATTGTAAGACGTGTCCGCGTCTATGATATAACAGGTCACTTCAGACTTGAGATCTCCGATCTGATACCTGAGCTTGATCTTTCCTAGGGACCGAGTGCTGTTGGTGTTGAAACCAAAGATGGTAGTCTGAGTGGTGTTCAATAGGTGCATAGGAATCCCTAAGACCTGCATGACCCTGTAGGGCATGATGCTGAGCATTGAGCCCGGGTCAACTTGGACACGACTAATTTCGGAGGACCCGATATACCCTGTATAGTATAGCGGTCTGTCGTGCTTATGCTTGACCTACATGTCTTCCTGAGTGAATGATATGCAAGGTAAACTTCTCGCTGCTTGCAGACATTACAGGCAAGGTTGATCTTCAGAAGCTTCAGGGGTCGGAGCGATTTGTGTAATAAAACTCTCCGTGTTCTTTAATGCTTCAATCAGAGCTTCCATGGTGGTTTTGAACAACCTTAGGAGCTCATATAGAGTAATCCTGGCCGGTATGTTGGCCAGCTACGCCATGACATTGAATTGGAAAGGAGCACTTGACTCCCCCGGTTCCCGGCGAAGATTTTTGTTGAACCGGAGTTCCTTTTGTTTCCCCTTATCAACCGGCTTCTTTGGTACAGAACCCCCAGCATCTTGGGGTGATTCTTTAGCTTATTGAGCGTTCTGGTCATAGTCCCTCAAGTAAGCTTTTCCTGATCGAGTGCCAGGATTGCCTCCTGGGTATGCCGCCAGGGCAATCCTCTCTTCCTCCAAGTCGGTAAGAGGTTTGAGGTGGTCATTGTTCTCAGTAACGGAGGGGCTAATCATGTTGGAAGACTTAGCCTTGCCTCCTTTCTTCTTGGACGAGGTGTTCGTCCACTATTGATCTCCCACCAGATCAGGATGGACCCACATGATTTCTCCTTTTGGGGTAGTGAGGGATACCAACCCCTTATCCTTCTGGCTGTGTAAATCGGTGTTCTTCAGATGCATTTCCCCATTGTGGATGGGAATGACACCATTCGCAGTTGCTACCGGAGGGAAGTCACCAAATTGGACCGCTATCAAGTTGGTGGACATGGTCTTTTGCAAGGGCTTCAAGGTGAGCACGTTTGCATTTACCAGGTTTTGTAGAATGTCTTTGAAGACATATCATTTTCTGGTAGGGTGGCCCAGGAACCTATGATAACGGCAGTAGTTAGGGTCACTGACTTTTCCTACCTCATCTGGTTTTCTAATTTCGGGAAGCTGCAGCTTGTTGTTCTTCTGAAGTAACTAGAACACGGTGTCCACATGCTCTTCCTTGAACGAATACTGTTTGGGTGCTCTTTGTGGGTTCGACATCTTGTTTTGCTTGGCCGGTGATGCCCGTGTATTGGTATCGGCAGCCAGAGTCTCATTCCCCGTAGATCGAGGAGTATTATGTTGGTTGCGTTGTTGCTGCGGCTTCGGTTGGGGAATTTCTTCATCCTTGACACAAGCAACAATTTCTTCGGCTTGTTCTCCCTATGAAACCAGCTATCTCTAGGAGCGACATTCCGCCACCCCCATCTGAGCGAGGAGCTGGGTCTGTAAGTTGTGCCTGCAAGTTTCAACCAAAGTCGATTGAGTCATACCTAACGGGCACCGTAGTGCCATGCTGCGGAATCTCTCAACGTATGCCTTGATGGACTCTCCTTTCCTTTGTTTAGTGGCTAGAAGAGTCGGGACTAAAACTTCCGTGTCGTTCTCAAAGAACCTGGCTAAGAAAAGCCTTTCTAGATCTACCTATTTCTGAATAGACCCGGCAGGCAATTTCATGAACCACTCGAAAGCGACACCCTTGAGAGTGCTAATGAACAGCCGGGTTAGAATGGCGTAGTAGATGTGCTAATTGGGTGACCCTGTACCATCAAAAGGTTGCAGGGTTGGAGCTTTAAACTTCGGTGGATAGGGTGCTGTGTCCCATTCAGCAGGGTAAGGTCGTATTACCCCTTCTTCGCGGAGCTCGCTTCTGTTAGAGATTACGTTGAGGCGAGCTTCTAGCTCGTCCACCTTAGTGGACTGAGGGTGTAATTCTCTTTCCATCTCCTTATCATTTTCAGAAGAAGATTCTATGTTCTGAGCCTCGTGATCCGAATGCTCAGGTGCTTTTTGCTTTCCCTTTGATATTGTCCTTCGGGAAGATTCCGGTCTTTAGCCTTTTTCAGCAAGGAGCTGGGCCAACATATCCTTCATCTGGAGAAGGGTCTCTTGTTGTGCCTGGAGCATGACGTGATGTTCGTCAACTCTCTTGGCTAAATCTTCAGGGTTTCCTGTCATGTAAACGGAAGCCTCTCGTGCCCCAACGGAGCTTGAAGATTGAGATTCGACGATTGCCGAATGTTCATCACCTGAAGTAATCCTCTTGGCTAACTTTTGATAATTAACCGAGCGGATAGCTCCTGTGCGAGTCTGGGTGTGCCGGTATACTCCTTCAAATTCATCACAAATTTCTCGAACGGTCGTGGAATGACTTCTTTGCGACTCGTCAGAACTAGGATGCGAGGCTTTCCCTCTGCTGATCACGTTGATAGTGACCTGAGGATATTCATCTTCAAAAACCTTCTTCTTCTGATGACGTCGTCGCTTGGTAGGTCTGGTGACGTTAGTCAGTCTGTCGAACACAGATTTGCGAGGTTCAGGTGTACAGCAGTGACATTCTGAAAGGACTGCTGATATAAGCCGCTCACACTAACATGAATGTGCTGCTTGCTGAGTTGGTCTTCCTCTCGATAACAATTCCCACAAGTCAGACACCTTAGAGGGATCTCTTTCTGAGCATGAGAATGGAGATGGCACCCCCTGCTCTTGAGAGGGTAAGACCGATTCTTGTCGAACATGGATTTTAAACCCACGTTGACCTTTTTGAACTTGGCAGACCGCTTGAGGGTCGCGTTCTTGAGGAGAAACATGAGGGTCGCGTTTGGATTTGTAAACATTAGGCCGAGGCCTACGTTTAAATGATGAAACAGACCCCTGAGGGTCATGTTTTGGTTGAACGTATCCCTGAGGGTCGCGTTTGGTTGTTGAAACAGACTTTTGAGGGTTATGTTTCGTTTGAACGCACATGTGAGGTATGCGTTTATCTTCAGCAGCGCCTTTCTGAGGGCTGCGTTTTGAAGGAATAACGCGCCACTGAGGGTCTAGTTTTAGCTGTATTAGCCGAGGCTCGTAATTGGGCTCATTGCCGCGAAGCGTATGTTTCGTGGTGGAAACGCTGTGTTCGGGCAAAACCTCTAAAACGTGATCTTCGTGTTGGATGAGAATTCGACTTTCTCGAAGATGCACTCGTCGTATGGATCTTCTCTGTCTTCGAGCGGCGTTCTTTTTGTCTTGTTTCAAAGCCCTGGCAGCAGCGTCGTTGGCAATTATGGAGCTCGTCTCCTCTATAGGCCGTTTATGGCCTGTAGCACATCGTGTTGACTTGGAGGTGGGATGTTCAACTCGTTGTACGAGTTTGGCAGAGGCTAAGCCCACTCCTGAGGTAGAGGGACTGTTTGACGAATTTTGGCCAAAGGCGAGGACTTTCTTTGACGTTTCAGTAACAAGTTTGATCTCCTTGGAGATCCTACAGACGTCATGCCTAGCCTTGGGGCTAAGCGATCCAGAGGAGAGGGCTTCCTCGTATTTAGCTTGGTCAAACTCTATAACGAGAGTTTCAATAGTTGTTCCCATGAGGTGGACGTCAGATTGCGCCACCACTTCTTCGTCAGAAAAGGTAGTCCCCAGCGGAATTGCCATCTTTTGTTTGTTGGAAAATTTGTAGTAACTAAAATGGAAAGAAAAATTAATTTGTATTCCTTCGATCTCAATTATAATTGGATTTCTTGATTACAAAATAGAGGAGAATGAATTTGATTCTCCCCTTTGTTTAAAACCTGGGTTCTTCTTGGTAGCGATGGAGTGCCTCCTTCGAATGTTTGCATCGAATTTGCTCTTCGTTGACTATCCAACCGTTTTTATCTCATAGGAACAGTGAACTTTCGTAGGAAGTTTGATGAGTAACTCTTAGTGAGTTTAAGAACTCGGAATGAGTTAGAACTCTGTGAAAAGAGTTGTTAGAACCGAATAATCGGTTAATAAGCCAAATAGATTTCTTTGTTGCTGAAGAATCCGATCTCTTAACTACCAAGAACTCTACTGATTTCGTAGATGATTTGATCTTTGAAATCTAGCCGAACTCTCCCCTTAATCTGAATTCCGTGCGGTTTAGATCTTTAAAATCTTCAACCCCTTTACTCGGTTGAGTAAGGTGGTTATTTATAGGAGGATAAGGGGTGTAACTAACCCCTAAATCCGCTCCTAAGTGGGCAAAAATCCCTCAAATCGTGGGGGAATCGGTTCTGAAACCGTTCGACTCGTGTTTGTTTGAATGAGTCAAACACCCAATTTGGTGTTCAGGACCCTAACTTCGCGTCTTAAAATTGAGACGCGGAGTTGGGTGTTGCCTGAACATCAAAAATGCGAGGGCCGCTCGCGTTTTGCTTGATGCAGCTTGGAAACGCGGGGATCACCTGCATTTCAAGAATTATAATGCGAAGATGAGTTTCACGTTTTAGAAGGGGCTAGTTGACTTGTAACCTCTTCTGTAAAGTGTTGCAAGGACCATTGTTCAGTGATCCTCGCTTTAGCTATTGTGGGGTGTGAAAGTCGTCAGATTGTAACTCTCACTGTTGATTGTGAAGACCACTGAATAGAGTTTTCATCAGTTGTCGGAAGTGTCGTTGAATTATAACTCTTCTCGATCTATGTGAAAAGTCCTCCATTTGCAGCTTGCATTTGTTGGCATGAAAGTAATCTGATTGTAACTTTCATCATTGAAGCTTGATAGGGATCAACTATCTATTGTGATTTTTAGAGAGCCTACAGGGGACCACAACGTGTTTTTTGAATGAACGCGTTTTGCTCGTGGCCCACGAGCACCTCCCCACCTATGGACACGTTTTCAACGAAGGGGGGCCACATCCACACAAACGGCCAGACTACAGGCTATAAATAGGAACAATAATTTGTTCCTAGGGTTTGGTACAAGGCAAGGGAAAATCGCAGAAGGTTTTGTGGCTGGGCTTGGTAAAAACGCAGAGGATAGCTGCTGTTTAGAAGAGGAGTTTTGTGCAGCTGTTTTTTAGAGTTTGAGCATCCTTTTGAGGGAGATATTTGTGTGAGATTTGAGAGCTTGTTTGAGGGTTTAATTTGTGTGATTGTAGTCCCTATTTGTATTCTCTCTCTAGTAGTAGATCTTCCCCTTCCTTACCCCGTAGATGTAGGTAACTTGCCAAACCACATAAAATTCGTTGTCTTGCTGTGATTTGTAATAGCTTATTTAGGTTCCCTCGACAAGTCATTCCTAGAACTGATGAGAGGAAGAATGTATATCACACTTTGTTGAGATGTATCACTTTTAGTTCTTGTTTCTTTTGTAAAACAGAGATTTAGTTAAGATCTACTCTCTTGTTGTGCACCAGAGGTGCTGCCAAAATTTTCGCTGCACACAACAAGTGGTATCAGAGCCCAGGTTTTGACTTGGGGCTTGTTCGAAGAATTCGTTGAAGGATTCTTATTTGAAGAGTTAAATCTACAACATGGGTGAAACAAGTATATCGGGATCATATCTTACGAAGGCGATACAGAGTCTGAGCATCAATAATACAAAGATTTATGTTCTAAAATTTGACTGCAAGATCAATTTTGGTTTGTGGAGATGCCAAGTGATGGATACGTTGGACGCACGAAATTTGGAGGAGACTCTTGAGTTACAAGAGAAACCTGTAGATATGGAGGACAAGGTTTGGAAGAAGATGAACAGTAGGGCTTATGGAGTTATTCGGTCATGCTTGACGTCAGATCTTATTTATGATGTTATGAATGAGATGTTAGTGAAGAAATTGTGGGAAACGCTCAATGAGAAGTACCTTACTAAGAGCATTGAGAATCGACTTCACTTGAAGAAGAGGTTTTACCAGTTCATGATGAAGAGGAGAGTTTTCATTAGGGAGCATGTTAACAACTTCAGAAAGTTGCTTTCGGATATGGCCAATGTGGATATCATGGTTGAGGATGAAGACAAGACGATGCTACTTTTGTGTTTGTTGCCCAAGGATGATTATGGTACTTCTGTTCTCACTATGATTAATGTAAGAACGACTGTTAATTACAAGGAGGTGACCTCAGCGTTGGTGAATTATGAGTTGAGGAAGAGTGTTGACGAACCCTCCGAGAAGGCATCGGGAGATGCATTAGCAGTTCAAGGCCGTGGTGCAAACCGCAGTAGGAGGTCACAGTCTAGAGGTGCACACTTTGCAGTTCGTAAAAATCAGTGTGCCTTTTGTAAAGATGATGAACATTGGAAAGCTGAATGCCAAAAATTAGATCGAGCCGGGAAGAATAAGGGGAAAGTTGTATAAGCTTTAGAGGTGAATATTATCAAGTCTAGTGGCAACAATTCAGATTCGAATCCTTCAGGCTATTCGTTATCTGCACTACTGTTAGTTTGTGTTGCCAACTCTACAGAGTGGATGTTGGATTCGGGTGCTTCTTATCATATTTTCCCTAAGATGGATTGGTTCTCCAGCTTTCAGGAGTTGGAAAGAGGGAATGTCATGCTCATGAGTAATGGACATGCATGCTCTTTTGGTAGTATTGGTACCGTTCGGATTAGGATGTGTGATGGGATGATTCGGGAGTTGGATGAAGTGAGGTTCGTTCCGTAATTAAAGAAGAATATCATTTTACTTAGAGTTTTGGAGGTGGCAGGCTATCGGGTGACATTAGAGGATGCATTATTGATTGTCACATTTAGGTTCATGATTGTGATGAAGGGCGTCAGAAAGAGAAATTTATATCATTTGATTGGTAGCACGGTGATTGGTGATGAGATGACGACTTCTTTGGATTTGGCTAGACTATAGTGTTTGCTGAGGCTGGGATATTTGGTTATTGGTATCGTACATTATTTGTTAAGGAGTGATTTGACCTGCAGTTTGAAGTCCTATGAACACATAGGTATGAGCGAGAAGACCGATGTGGAGTTTGACACTTCTATCTATTGATCGAGGGGTCTTCTAAGGGGTGTTCATTCAGGCATTTGGGGGCCTTCCAAGGGGGTATATTGGAAGGTAATAGGTATGTAGTTTCCTATGTTGGTGAATGTTCTAGGCATTGGTGGGTTATAACCAAGTCCCCTTGGTGTGAAGTCCTAGAAGTCAACAACAGTTGGAGGAAGTGTGTTGGCAGAAATGTAACCCATCGTTCTGTTTTAGGTAGGGTTTTTTGTCTACGTTTGTGCCAAGCTCACGGTAGTTGGATACACTTCATTTGAGGGGAAATATTAGGGTGACGAAATGAGATGGCAGATTTGGTGAGCTGTTCCTTACTAGAGGAGGATCGGCGTTTGATGTCAAGCATTAGTTTTGGTGTTGGGGCTTCGACATATTTGGGCCATCTTGTTCATAGGTTGCCAACTGCTACGTTTAGAGATTTTAGATCTGGTGGAACTGCTTCAGATTTTTGGTTGTGTCGGATATTTGGTTGCCCAACATTTTATCACATCGAGGATGTGAGATTTGATCTGATTGCACGTTTGGGATTCAGAGGCTCGTTTGGTTATCATTTAATAGATTCTAATTTTGTTCTAAGTAGGTATATCACTTTTGACTCTCGACAGGTAGAGAGTATTGATCAGATTGTTAGGATATCATAGCAGGTGGAGTGTGATGCCACTTCACGTTGGGTGGAGATTCCTCCATGTTCTCTAGATCATACCGTATCATTTGGGATTCTAGCTGAGGTGACACAGATTGGGAATCATGTTGGTTTGGAAGAAGATGATGAGTTGGTTGATTCGAGTGCAGCTGGTGAACATAGTTCAGATTTGGTTATGGCCGTTGGTTCACCTCAGGAGGAGGTGTTTGGTTTGTTTTGCTCTGGGACCATTACGAGAGCTATCAACCGCAGATTTGTTGGTGATGTAGGAGAAAGGTTCTAAACTCTTCTAGTTGATTGAGGTTGTTTGCGGCCATTTGGGTGAACTATATGAAGGCTTGATTCCCTGGGCAAGGGGATACGTAGGCAGTCATTTATGATGTAGCCGATTTGGGAGTAGATACTGACATTTGGAGTTTGTTTGCATTCGCATTTGGGTTCTCAACATGTTGTGGATTGATTCTGTTGTCATGAATTGTTTTACTTCGTACTGGATGCAACAAGTAATATATTTGGTTTGGTTGGTATCGGCTCAGTTTTGGAGAAACTTCACCGAGGTGGAGAATTGTGAATATGTGCGTAGGGTGGGGACTACAATGTGTTTGTTATGAACGCGTTTTGCTCGTGGACCACGAGCACCTCCCCACCCACGGACGTGTTTTCAACGAAGGGGGCCACATCCACACAGACAGCCAGGCTACAGGCTATAAATAGGAACAATAATTTGTTCCTAGGGTTTGGTACAAGGCAGGGGGAAATCACAGAAGGTTTTACGGCTGGGCTTGGTGAAAACGCAGAGGATACCTGCTATTTTGAAGAGGAGTTTTGTGCATCTGTTTTTTTTTATAGTTTGAGTATCCTTTTGAGGGAGATATTTGTGTGAGATTTGAGAGCTTGTGTAATGACCGTAAAATTTTGATATTAGTTAAAATAAAATTTTGATATTTTAAATATTATTTTTAAAAGAGTATTGTATTTTTCTCGATTTTCTAGAATTTTCTATGATTTAAAAATCTGATTTTATATTTATTTTAATGATTTTGATAATTATAAATTCATTGTTT
>BQKN01014198.1:0-13892 GCA_022839385.1 Asparagus kiusianus | reverse complement strand
GTTTTAATAGCCTGTAGGAATAATTTACTCTTGTTTAGGAAAATTTTCAGATCTAGATCTTCGTTAACAGGACATTGGTGAGCTTTTGAGAACTGGAACTTGATTCTTGCAATCACTAATATAAAGATCTCAATTTTATATGAAAATACTTCTTTGGGCTCATCAAAAACTCAAAAAAAATCGAAATAAACAATGAAGAACAGGGGTGAGGGATTGGGCGAGATGATACTCGCCTTAGATGCTGATAACAACTCTGGGGATGATTCTCCTTCGATCAAATCTGCGAAAATCCCATGAGACTCCTCCGCACTCCTCAAATCGTTAGATCCAGTTAGGGTTTTTGAGAGAAGGGAGCTGGGGGCTAGGGTTTTAGGTCTGGGATCAACAGGAGCTCTCCTGGGTTGAGTTGGTATAAATACCAACTCCCCAACCCGACCCGAAACCCAATAGCCCAAAATTTAAAACCCAAAACCAAACCTGGCAACCTCTCTGATTGCTGATCGGTCGACCGCGCCGGTCGACTGCGTCGGTCGACCGATCAGCACAAAAATGCCTGCTGATGGCATTTTACCTGCTGATCGCCAACTCACTCGATTTCTCTCACTTGCAAACACCTGCTGGGTTCCCAAACACTGATAAACATATATATCTTATGTTTATATAGTTATTCATCACAAGGGAATTATCTACTATTAATAATTCACACATATATATACATATATACTACAGAAATTTTTAGGGTTTTACATTCTTCCCCCCTTAAAAGAATTTCGTCCTCGAAATTTGGAAATCATACGAACTTTGCAAAATGTACTCTTATATATCCTTATTGAGATATTTACACTTAACGATCTAAAATGATAATATTCTCGCTCAAATCCTAATCTAGTGGAACTAGTACATCGGACGAAAAATCCAAACAAGGAACCCCCCATATATATACCATGTGTTCCAAAAGATTAAAATTTAAGCGATAGTATCTTCATTATAGCGTTAAATGTAAACATAACCAAGGGTATGCACATAAGTTAAGACATGTAATCAAAACAAGAATTTATTTACCTGCTCAACCAAGTGTGGGTAGTCACGACACATGTCCTCCTCGCGCTCCCAAGAAATCTCCTCAATGCCTCCTCGGTTCCACTGAACTTTCACCAAGGGAATTACCTTGTTCCTAAGCCTCTTGTCCTCTCTGGCAAGAATACAAACCGGAATCTCAATAGTGGTCAAATCATCCTGAAGTTCTATCTCCGGTGTATCCAATACTCGCTGCTGCTCCTCATCGTGCAAATGCTTCTTGAGCATAGAAATATGGAATACGCTGTGTATACTGGACATAGATGCGAGAAGATCTAGTCTGTATGACATGGCTCCAATGCGCTCTAGAATCTGAAAAGGCCCAATATATCTCGGTGCAAGCTTTCCTCGCCGCCCAAATCGTTGCACGCCTTTCATAGGCGATACCTTAAGCATGACTAAATCTCCGATCTGAAACTCTAGGGGTCTCCGCCTCTTATCTGCATAGCTCTTCTGCCGGCTCTGAGCGGCTAGAATCCGCTCCCTGATCAAGGCTACCTTCTCAGTAGTCTGCCTCACTAGCTCTGGCCCAAGCATCAAGCTGTCCTCCGGCTCGGCCCAACATATCGGTGATCTACAAGGTCTCCCATACAACGCTTCATACGGGGCCATACCGATCGTCGCTTGATAACTATTGTTATAAGCGAACTCTACCAGTGGAATATGATCCTCCCAACTGCCTTGGAAGTCAATGACACATGCCCGCAACATGTCCTCCAACACCTGATTCACCCTCTCCGTCTGGCCATCCGTCTGGGGGTAGAATACACTGCTATAAGATAGTGTGCTGCCGAAAGAGTCCTGGAAACTCCTCCAAAAATGTGAAGTGAACACAGATCCTCGATCCGACACGATCGTGTCCGGTACTCCGTGAAGTCGAACTATCTCCCGAATGAAGATCCTCGCATAAGTCTCAGTTGTATAAGTGGTCCTCACCGGGATGAAATGGGCTGACTTAGTCAATCGGTCCACTATCACCCACACAGAATCATTCCCCTTCTTTGACTTTGGCAACCCTACAATAAAATCCATGGAAATATCTGCCCACTTCCACTCCGGAATAGGCAAAGGCTGAAGGGTCCCTGCTGGTCTCTGGTGCTCTGCCTTCACCTGCTGACAGGTAAAACATCTAGCCACATAATCCGCAATCTCTCTCCGCATACCACTCTACCAGAATCGCCTCTTCAGGTCCTTGTACATCTTGGCAGTCCCTGGATATACTGTGTACCGAGTACGGTGTGCCTCATCAAATAAATCTTTCTTCAGCTCTGCACTGGCTGGCATAACCAATCTACCCTTCATCCGTAGACCTCCATCCTCTCCAATGGTCCAATCAGTCTTAGGCTCTTTAGAAATCTCCCCCTTACGGGTTTGAATCCAAGAGTCCTCCAACTGTGCTCTGACAACCCTGCCACTCCAAGATGGCTGCATTGACATAGCTCCCAAGAATGCACTGGTTCCTCCAATCTCGGGTCTAAAGTCAAACTGGCTAAGAGTGATGAGATCTCTGTGCAATGAACACCTCAAAGCCGCAACCCGATATCGGCGCTTCCTACTCAAAGCATCTGCTACGACGTTCGCCTTCCCTGGATGATACTGAATCGCGAACTCGTAGTCCTTGATAAACTCAATCCACCTCCTCTGCCTCTGATTGAGTTCCTTCTGAGAAAAGAGATACTTCAGACTCTGATGGTCTGTGAATAGCTCCAACTGCACTCCATACAAGTAGTGCCTCCATGACTTCAGGGCAAACACCACTGCTGCTAACTCCAAGTCATGAGTGGGGTAGTTCTGCTCATGCACCCTCAACTGTCGTGAGGTATAGGCTACTACCATCTGAGTCTGCATCAATACGCCTCCTAAGCCCGCCAATGATGCATCCGTATACACCACGAATGTCCTGTCGCTGCTCGGGATAGTCAGAACTGGCGCTGTAGTCAGCTTAGCCTTCAAAATGTCAAAGGCCTTCTGGCACTCTATGCTCCATATGAACTGTACACCCTTCTTCGTAAGGTGTGTAATCGGCGTCGCAATCTTCGAGAAGTCCTGAATGAACTTCCTGTAATAGCCAGCTAGACCCAAAAAGCTGCGAATCTCGGTAACCTTCTTCGGCGGCTCCCAATCAAGAACTGCCGAGACCTTAGCCGGGTCCACTGCTATACCCTCTCTACTGATAATGTGGCCAAGAAATCTGACTTCTGAAAGCCAAAACTCACACTTGCTGAACTTAGCATACAACTGGTGTTCCTGAAGGGTCCTCAACGCCGTCCGTAGATGCTCCTCATGCTCTGCCTCTGATCTCGAGTAAATGAGAATATCATCGATGAAGACGATCACAAACTGATCTAAGAAGGGACGAAAAACCCGGTTCATCAAATCCATGAATACCGTGGGTGTATTGGTCAACCCAAATGGCATGACCAAGAACTCGAAGGATCCATATCGAGTAAGAAAAGCGGTCTTGGGAATATCCATCTCCCGAACCCGCAACTGATGATAGCCAGAACGAAGATCGATCTTTGAGAAATACTGTGCTCCCTACAGCTAGTCAAACAAGTCATCAATCCTAGGTAGTGGGTACCTATTCCGGATTGTGACCTTGTTCAACTCTCTATAATCTATGCATAATCTCATACTGCCGTCCTTCTTCTTCACGAAGAGGACCGGTGCGCCCCACGGAGAATGACTCCGACGAATAAAACCCTGAGCTAACAACTCGTCCAACTGGGTCTGTAGCTCTCTCATCTCAGCTGGTGCCATGCGATAGGGTGCACGGGATATCGGGGCTGTGCCTGGCTGTAACTCAATACAGAACTCAACCTCTCTCACAGGAGGTAACCCAGGTATGTCCTGAAAGACATCCTGATACTCTGAGACAACTCTAGTCTCCAATAACTCAGTATCCTGATCCCGTCGCATCACCTCCTCGATGTATGCCAGAAATGACTCCACAAATCGGTTGCCCTGAGAGGTGGCTACAATCATCTCGGACCCATCGGACGCTCGCAACTTGACTGTCTTCGCAAAGCAGTCAATACTAATATGGTAGGAAGACAACCAATCCATACCAAGGATGACATCGAACTCGGACATATGCAACACTATCAAGTCCACTATAAACTCCGACTCGTCTAGACTGACGGTACACCTCCTACAGACGCTCTCCAGAAGCGATACCTCTCCTAAAGGGGTGGAAACAGATAGAGGGGTGTCTAGGGACTGAGCTACGAGCTGGAGTCTAGTCATAAATGTATGTGAGATGAATGAATGCGAAGCTCCCGAATCGAAAAGAATACGGGCGGGAAGAGAGTTCAGAAAGAACGTACCCTCCACTACAGCTCCGCTAGCTCCATGATCACGAGGAACCACCGCATATACCCTGCCCGTGGCTGAAGACTGCTCTGCTGATGGTGCTGGAGAATAGGGGATAATCTGTCCCTGAGAAACATCCTGAACTGCCCGAATCTGTCCCTCAGTCCTCTGAGCTGCTGGCGGTGCCTCAAGCCTATTCTACTGACCCTGACCTCTGCCCTGCTGGCGCTGCTGCTGCTGCTGGTTCGGACCTCTACCCTACTGGGCTCCTGCTGGTGCGCTGCGGCACTCTGATGCCTTATGTCCGACCTTGTGGCAGTTAAAACAAGACCCCTGAAACTTGCGATGCTGATGCGCTCTCTGATCCTGTTGGGGTCCCTTCTTATAAGGGCCTTGATGCTGCTGCTGATGACCAGAAAAACCTCTCTTGTTCTTGCCCTTGTCACTGCTCTGCCCTGTCTTAGCCTTCTCCTCCTTGTCCTTCTGGAACATGGAGGTCTCAATCTCCTGAGAAGTGGCAGCCTCAGCTACCTCCCTGACTGAATAAAATCTCCTCGACACGAGGTATCGTCGGAGATTAGGGCGAAGCCCAGCCAAAAACATCTGAGCCTGACGCTCTCCTGTCTGCCACATGCCCGTGAAATGCAATAACTCTATAAACCTGCTCTCAAAATCTACCACGGTCATGTCTCCCTGAGTCAACCGGGATAACTCGATCTCCTTCCCAGTCCGTGCTGCAGAAGAAATATACTGGCCATCGAAGAAATACATAAAGTCCTCCCATGTGAGGGTCATCCTCTGCTCTGGAGTGAACTGGAGTCGGTACCACCTCCCGGCATCTCCCTTCAGGCTGTAGGATGCCAGCCTCTGCTTCTGAACTGAGTCTACGCCGAGTATATCGAGAATGTTGCTCACATCCTCCTTCCACTTGTGGGCAGCAAGATGTTGGCCTTCTTATTTTGATGATGTTTAACAAACAATTTATTACTAATGTTGTTTGTCTAGTGTTTGTGCATTCCTATGTTTTGTAGACAAACAACGTTGTTGGAGGATGGATGAATTGCGCTTCAACGATGAAATCCAATGGAGGTTGGCGGAAATGTCGGGTTGAAGCCTATACAATTCAAGTTAAAGATCAAGTTCAAGCTTCATCCGCACGTGTACCAAGTTGAGCTACAATAAAGATCAAGATTGCTTGGGTAACATTAATTTAGGTTTTATATTATGTGTGTTAGTACTTTAAGCTCAATCATATAAACACATACACGTTTTGGTTTTTGTATATATATAGTTATATATATATACATATATGTTATTGGTTTAATAATTTTTGAGTTTATATATGAAACAAATGAATAGAATTGGAAAATACTATTTTGTTTCATGTTTATATGCCTACATATGATTTCTCTTTTAACAAGCTTATATTTAATGAAATCATATTTAGTGTTTTGAATATATTGCATTGAATATGCAATTTTGTGAAAATATCATATTCTTAGCTTTTGGACTTAACAATATTCATATACATATTTTATTAAGTCTATATAATCATTGTGCAAAGTTTCAAAACATGGTTTAACCAAAATATCAAATTTCACATGTTTACGTTTTCGTATTTTGAACCATTTTGCAAACTGATGATTTTTCACAAATGGGAAATGCAATTTAGAAAATTCCTTTTGTAACATGTTTATTTACATGTTTATATACATTTCCCAAAGTTTCATAATTTTCAGAAGTCAAATGAATATTTTACAAATTATTTAAAAGTGTCAAAAAAACTGTTTTTTTCAAATGTCAGAATTCGGTCGACCGCACCGGTCGACCGAACCTGAGGTCAAAAGTTCATTGTGCCGACAGATAGTCGTCGGTCGACCGGTCCGGTCGACCGATGAAATTTTCGGTCGACCGATGACTTTTCCGGTCGACCGACAGGCGCTTTGTCAGCTGCTAACGGCTAGTTTTTTGACTGTTGCCTTGGGGTTTTTCTGTCATTTGACTTGGGATTTTCAGCTGAGTTTTGGAGGGTATAAATACCCATTGCTGATGTCTTTTCAAGTATTGATTAAGAAGTTTTTAAACAAGGTTTAAGTGTGTTTAAGTTTCGTTTAGCTTGTGTTTAAGAGTTTGCTTGTGAAGAGGAATTCACAAGAACAAGAAGAGATCATCCATTCCTTGCTTGGGCTTCAATTACATCTCTCTCTTGATCTATAGAGAAGTTTCCCTAAACTCTTTATCTAGCTTTATATATTCATCTGTTCAATTATCTTTTATCAAAGCTAGTTTTTTATATTGAGTTTAGATTTGATTTCACTCATTGTTACACACACCTTGAGCTTATTGTATTTGCATACATTATATAATTAGGTTGTGGGATTGTGTGACATTGAGTTGAGCCTAATTGAGTTCTCACCTTGTTAGAGAGAACAATCATTTATGATATTTGTGCTTATTGTGAGATCACTTTGTAATACACTTGTACACCGAGTGAGAAGTGTATGGTGAGAGTCGGGGATCGTCCCAAGAGGAGTGGCGTCGGTTGACGTGCCTAGGGAGAGGTTGTAACCGAGCACTTGAGGGAGATACGGCTAGGTCCAACACTTAGTGGGTGTAGAGTGTGATTACAAGAGTGTGAGTTGTAGAGTTTTCGGTTAGCTAGAAAACCGAGTGTGTAGAAGAAGTTCCGGCTTCCAAACCGGATTGTGTTAGTGGATTTCTCCCCGGGAGTGGGGAGCGGAGACGTAGGACGGAAGGTCCGAACTCCGTGATCATATCTTGTGTTTGAGTTTGTCTTTGGCGTATTTCTTTTTGCATTTATCTTATCGCCAATTGTGCATTGCTCATTCATTTCTATATCATCCACTATCTTGTTTAGATTGTTTACCCTTGTGTTAGTTGACATATCCTTACATATATCATATTGTATATCTCCTTGGTAGGATATATCATCTTGTGTATATTGTATATTCTTGCACATAACCCTTTGTATATCTATCTTGCAAGAATATATTTGTTAATTAATTTTAATTGGCATTTAATCGGATTAGATTAGCATAAGACCCTAATCACCCCCCCTCTAGGGTCTAACAATTGGTATCAGAGCTTGGTGCTCTTTGATTTAAGGACTAACCGCCTTGAGTTAAAGATCCAAGTTATTTTTTTTGTGCTAATCTTGTTTTGATTGCATTTGCATTGCTTGCATATATATAGATTATGGATATGAATGATGCATCTTGTTTAGGCTATGATTCTAGTGTTGCTCCTAGATTAAATAATTTCCCCTATGCCCAATGGTGTTTTAGATTTAAGCTATTTGTTAGATCTAAACATTTTGACTTATGGGAAATTATAGATGATGCTTATATTGTGCCCATTTTGGAGAAATCCAAATGGAATAAGAATGATCATCGTATGTTTACAATGGACAATATTTTGTTAGAATATTTGCTAAACGCTTTTAATTCATCTATGTCTAACAAGTTTGTTCATTTTGATAGTGCTTACAAACTTTGGAAATTTATAGAAGCACATCAAGGAGACTTGGAGGCGATCCGACAAGCTTTGGAGGATCCGGCTTCAAGCTCATTTGGAGCATCATGCACACGGCCACTAGGCGATAGCCCTAGTGAGGTTTGCGAGTTCGAAACCACTAATGATTTATCTAGTGATGAACTTGCTTGTGCTAGTGAAAAATTATTACATGCCTACAACAAATTGCAAAATGATTTTAATGATTTAAAATGCAAGCATGATAATTTAGAATCCGATCATGAGTTGTTGATTTCTAAGTTTGATAATATTTCTAATGAGAATGTGATCCTCAAAGAAAAGATTGATAAATTAACTTCGGATCATGATTCATTGCTTTCAAACTTTGCTATCTTAACTCGTGAAAGAGATAATGCCATGTTAGAAGTAAAGAACATACAAAATGATACGGAATCCTTTATAGATAATTATATATGTTCTACTTCTAATAACAATACTTGTATGCATAATGATGAGTTGAATCATATTAAGGATCACATATCATCTTTAGATTCAACCCTTAAAACATGTATTGTTAATCATGATAAGCTTATGAACATGTGTGCTAAGTCTCATGCTAAAACATCTAAACATCCTATTCATCATGCACACATGTATAGCAAAGTCTACAAATGCACAAATTGCGGTCGTAAGGGCCATCTTGCTAGATTTTGCTATGATGCACATAACCCCACTAAGATTCATATCAATGCTCCTTGTGCATCTCATGTAGCTTCTTCATCACATGTACACACACATGCACCCATTGTTCATCATAAGCATGCTCATGTGTATAGATGTGATCATTGTGGTCGTTTTGGTCATTTGGCCCAATATTGTTTTGATTTGAAAAGGAAATCTCATTTGCCAAATGTTTCTAGTAGACCACATACTTTTAAATGTGATGTTTGTGGTAGGTTTGGACATCTTGCAAAATTTTGTTTTGATATACAACAAGCTTCTAAATTGCAATATGTTCCAAATAGACCATTATTTAAAAATGTTTCTCATTTGCAAAATAATTTTAAAAGAAAATCTCTATTTGCAAATGATTCCCGTGCACGAGCTAATGGTCCACAAAAACAAATGGATCTCTTTCATTGCACGAATTGCAATCGGAAGGGTCATTTGAATGAATATTGTTTTGACCATGTTAGTGCACCATATGTGCCTAAGAGGGTTCATAACCCTAAGGCTTTGAGCTTAAATGATAGGGGTCATGTCCCTAAATCTTTTGGTACCAAAAGTTCTTGGGTACCAAAATAATTTTAAACTTTAAACCAAGAATTTTAGTGTTCTTATTTTTTCTCCTTCTTGGTTTTGAAAAATATATTTTAAACTTTATGAAAATAATTCCTTTTAATTGGTTAAATTCTTTTGTTTTCATGATTATTTTTTTTTTTTTGCTTTGATGAGAGGTTTGCATTTATATAACCCTCCGGGTTTATTGGGTGTTTATTCCCAAATTATGTTTACCGGGTGCAAAAATGTTTATATGGGTTAATACTAGCTCAAGAGCTAGATATAGTTGCCTCTCTTGATTTTTGAAAATCAAAGATGATTTTTAGTTTTTCAAATCCATAGTTCATGAGTTACTTTTGAGCTATGAAAATTTTGTTTTGATTTGTTATTTTGAATTCATTATATAAGCACAAATAGATGATTCAAATTTTAAATATGCTTTATAATGCATTCTATGAGTGGTTTGATCAAGTCTTACAAAGAAATTTTTTTTTGTTGATCAAACATCATTTTTGGATATAAACCTTGATTTATGATTTCCTTTGATGGATTTGTTTTCATTCGAAAACTTTTTGCATGATTCTCATGCTTTATTTCTTTTGATTTCATAAATCTATTTTTACATAATTTTTATGTTTTTTTTTTGAGACACTATGTTCATCTTGACATACTCATTTGTGTTCTCATTGCCTTTATGTATGTGAGTGATATTTAGCATATTCATGTATGCTTCCTCACATGTTTTGCCATGATCTTCTTTTCATATATTTTATATGGCTTTTTGATAGGGGGAGCAATCCCTATATCTTTCTATGTGTTATACTCACTTAGGCTTATTGATAGGGGGAGCTTTCGCTCTCTTAATTCCTTTGTCCCTTTTTGATGTTGTCAAAGGGGGAGAAATATTGTGAGTATACATTTATATGCATGTGTATTATCTTGTATATGTTCATTTCCTTCATGCATATATTCCTTTTTGTAAATTGTTTGTCATAATCAAAAAGGGGGAGATTGTTGGCCTTCTTATTTTGATGATGTTTAACAAACAATTTATTACTAATGTTGTTTGTCTAGTGTTTGTGCATTCCTATGTTTTGTAGACAAACAACGTTGTTGGAGGATGGATGAATTGCGCTTCAACGATGAAATCCAATGAAGGTTGGCGGAAATGTCGGGTTGAAGCCTATACAATTCAAGTTAAAGATCAAGTTCAAGCTTCATCCGCACGTGTACCAAGTTGAGCTACAATGAAGATCAAGATTGCTTGGGTAACATTAATTTAGGTTTTATATTATGTGTGTTAGTACTTTAAGCTCAATCATATACACACATACACGTTTTGGTTTTTGTATATATATAGTTATATATATATACATATATGTTATTGGTTTAATAATTTTCGAGTTTATATATGAAACAAATGAATAGAATTGGAAAATACTATTTTGTTTCATGTTTATATGCCTACATATGATTTCTCTTTTAACAAGCTTATATTTAATGAAATCATATTTAGTGTTTTGAATATATTGCATTGAATATGCAATTTTGTGAAAATATCATATTCTTAGCTTTTGGACTTAACAATATTCATATACATATTTTATTAAGTCTATATAATCATTGTGCAAAGTTTCAAAACATGGTTTAACCAAAATATCAAATTTCACATGTTTACGTTTTCGTATTTTGAACCATTTTGCAAAATGATGATTTTTCACAAATGGGAAATGCAATTTGGAAATTTCCTTTTGTAACATGTTTATTTACATGTTTATATACATTTCCCAAAGTTTCATAATTTTCAGAAGTCAAATGAATATTTTACAAATTATTTAAAAGTGTCAAAAAAACTGTTTTTTTCAAATGTCAGAATTCGGTCGACCGCACCGGTCGACCGAACCTGAGGTCAAAAGTTCATTGTGCCGACAGATAGTCGTCGGTCGACCGGTCCGGTCGACCGATGAAATTTTCGGTCGACCGATGACTTTTCCGGTCGACCGACAGGCGCTTTGTCAGCTGCTAACGGCTAGTTTTTTGACCGTTGCCTTGGAGTTTTTCTGTCATTTGACTTGGGATTTTTAGCTGAGTTTTGGAGGGTATAAATACCCATTGCTGATGTCTTTTCAAGTGTTGATTAAGAAGTTTTTAAACAAGTTTTTAAACAAGGTTTAAGTGTGTTTAAGTTTCGTTTAGCTTGTGTTTAAGAGTTTGCTTGTGAAGAGGAATTCACAAGAACAAGAAGAGATCATCCATTCCTTGCTTGGGCTTCAATTCCATCTCTCTCTTGATCTATAGAGAAGTTTCCCTAAACTCTTTATCTAGCTTTATATATTCATCTGTTCAATTATCTTTTATCAAAGCTAGTTTTTTATATTGAGTTTAGATTTGATTTCACTCATTGTTACACACACCTTGAGCTTATTGTATTTGCATACATTATATAATTAGGTTGTGGGATTGTGTGACATTGAGTTGAGCCTAATTGAGTTCTCACCTTGTTAGAGAGAACAATCATTTATGATATTTGTGCTTATTGTGAGATCACTTTGTAATACACTTGTACACCGAGTGAGAAGTGTGTGGTGAGAGTCGGGGATCGTCCCAAGAGGAGTGGCGTCGGTTGACGTGCCTAGGGAGAGGTTATAACCGAGCACTTGAGGGAGATACGGCTAGGTCCAACACTTAGTGGGTGTAGAGTGTGATTACAAGAGTGTGAGTTGTAGAGTTTTCGGTTAGCTAGAAAACTGAGTGTGTAGAAGAAGTTCCGGCTTCCAAACCGGATTGTGTTAGTGGATTTCTCCCCGGGAGTGGGGAGCGGAGACGTAGGACGGAAGGTCCGAACTCCGTGATCATATCTTGTGTTTGAGTTTGTCTTTGGCGTATTTCTTTTTGCATTTATCTTATCGCCAATTGTGCATTGCTCATTCATTTCTATATCATCCACTATCTTGTTTAGATTGTTTACCCTTGTGTTAGTTGACATATCCTTACATATATCATATTGTATATCTCCTTGGTAGGATATATCATCTTGTGTATATTGCATATTCTTGCACATAACCCTTTGTATATCTATCTTGCAAGAATATATTTGTTAATTAATTTTAATTGGCATTTAATCGGATTAGATTAGCATAAGACCCTAATCACCCCCCTCTAGGATCTAACACAAGAGGGTCTGGTGACCCCTGGAACTCCGGTGCCCTCATCTTCTGGTACCTCTTCACCATACGGAGCCAAGTCTCCTGCTCCGTGGCCCTGTCTAGTACTGCTAGAGGGATAGCTGCAGGCGTGGCCTCTGGGGGTCTCTCTTTAACAGGAACGGCCGGTATCCCCTGCTGCTGAGCTACTGGTGGTGGTGGCGGCGGTGTCGGTGGTGCTATATGAGTCGTCACCATCTCCTCGATAGCTATCATCTGAGCAAGAAGAGGTGCCATGAGGTCCACCAGATACTGAGGAGCCTGCTGCGGCTCTGGTGGTGCCTGCTCCTGCTCGGGCTGAGCTGACTGCTGCTCAGGTGGAGTCTGCCGTGACTCTGCCTGGCTAGCTCTCCTGGTATGGGGCCTACCTCGTCCTGCCATCTCTCTCCTGATGGTAAGAAGAATAAAAATTCCATGAGTCAAATAGGCCTTTATAAATAGCGTATCGAATTGAAATTTTCACAACATATAGTATTCACACAAATACTTTGAATCTATATAAAATAGTTGTCATAAAAAAAATATTCTCAAATTTTGAGATATACGCATATATCGTCCTCACTCATACTAGGAAATCTTTTCGGACTCTTATACATGAATCCTAAGAAACTCTATCCTAGCTCCACGACTCGACACAGGATGATCCTAAGGATACTGGAACTAGAGCTCTGATACCAACTGTGACGCCCCTGGGTTCACACAAGGCTGCAGTCCGAGGTGAAACCAGAAATGTCAAACCTGCCATGCACCACACCGTGTAATAACACGTTTCACCATCATAATTACTATCTCTCTAGTGGAATCAACAACAGGTGTGTAGGCGTATAAAATTGCCTATAGGTCCCACAACACAGCTCGACACGGTGATTCGACAAATCAACGAACCATCGAGTGACGAAGCGATGAGGTCAACAAATTGCACGCAAACAATGTCAATCGCGTGTGGAATCAATCCAACGGTTCTAGGAGTCAACGAGTCATCTAAACAAGAGCGAACTCGGATGAACCACGATCGAATCAAGATCGGTTTCGGACTCGAACTCAGAAGCGGATTAACTGCCATATTTGGAATCAAGTCAACAAAGTCGATTCCAAACCAAGTCAACCACAAACCGAATCAAATCCGAACGACGGAGAACCGGAAACACCGGAAAACCACGAAACGAACACAAGCCAAAACCCCGGGGGACTCGGCTTTGAACCGAGCCACCCCAAGGTGGCTCGGCCCAAGCCGAGCCACCCTGAGGTGGCTCGGCCATGGCCGAGCCACCCAGGGGTGGCTAGGCCCTGTTCCGTGCCCAAGGCACAGGTTTGAGCGCCTATAAATAGGACTTGTGCTCATTTGGTTCAGAGGTTGGATTTTGGAGGAGGCGAAGCCCTGCTGGATTGGAGTCTCAGATCTAAACAAGATTCAAACTTTAAGACTTCGAAGACTTGCTCATCCGGATCTGGTGCTCGGCGATCATCAACGCTAAATAAGGCAGGAGTTCGAGAGGACCGGATCTCAGATCTACGTGGTTAAACTCC
>BQKN01014166.1:0-10154 GCA_022839385.1 Asparagus kiusianus | reverse complement strand
ACTTTCACATCCTACGACAAGCAAGGATCAATAAGCAGCAGCCTTTGTAGCATCATAATGGACGAGGTTACAAATTAACAACCTCTCATTAACGCAGAGCTCACATCTGCGCACAAATTCTGTGCGTTCGCCAGCAGGCACTTAACTCTGCAACGCAGAGTTAAAAGCACCAAAACGCACACATAACGTGCGTTCTTCAACAGACTCAACTGTGTGTCCCAAACTCTTGACGCAGATTTGAATGCACAAGTGACCTGTGCGTCTCCAATTCTAGAACACAAGTGACCTGTGCGTCTCCAATTCTAGAACGCATACGGCCTGTGCGTTTCCAACCTTTGACAAAGGTTTAACTCTGCGTCTCAAGCCTTAGACGCAGAGTTAAGGCCCATAACGCCAGATCAGGCGTGTGACTCATTCAAACACCAGTCGAACGGCCTCAAAACCGTTATCCCACGTTCTGAGGGATTTTCGCCTACTCAGGAGCAGATTTAGGGGTTGGTTACACCCCTAATCTCCCTATAAATAACCGACTTACTCAACTGAGTAAGGGGTTGATCGGTTTCTGGCAACAAAACCGCATAAGGGTTGAGGTGAGCTGGCATCAAAACCGCCCAAGGTCAACAAATCTCAGCAGTTCAACAACACGGAGAAGGAAATCTTTTGATGATTATCAAATCCTAGAGAATCCCTGCATCAGTGGAGAATCAGCTTGGCTATTAACCGAATCTTCGGTTCTAACAACTCTGTTACAGAGTTCCAACTCACTCTGAGTTCTGAAACTCATTTAAGAGTTCGTGATTAAGCTTGCAATACAAGTTAATCATATCAAACCAGTTATTCGGTTTTCAACAACTCTCTTTAGAGTTCTCAACTCGTTTCGAGTTCTTTACACTCATCGAGAGTTCTAAACCGAATTCATCACACAAGTCAATTGTTCCAGTAAGATAGTACGGTCGGATCATCAACGGAGAGCAAGTTCGACGCGATCAATCGAAGGAAGCACTCCATCGCTACCAAGAAGAACCCGGAATTAAACAAAGGGGAGAATCGAATTCATTCTCCTCTCTTTTGTAATCAGAATCCAAATTGTAATCGATTTTGAGAGAATACAAGTCAAATTTTCTTTCATTATCTTTTTACATCAAATTTCCACAAATAAAAATACCGAAGGTTGTTTTTCTAGTCAGACTAGGTTTTCTGATTCGGGTCAAACATGTTTGTTTCGGGTTTGCCTCTATAACTACCTGTGTTTTTCACAAAAAAAATTTCTTTTATAATATCTATGAACCCTAGCAGCCATCATCTCCCCTCAAAAACCCTAAATCTTTTTCTTATGAGTTTGGAGACCTTTGTGAAGCAAAACACCAACACGAGGGCGAGATCATCGACGTGTGGCGAGGGAGAACGGGTTGTTTGTACTCGCAGATAACTTACTGCTTGTTTCATATGCTTGCACATGATTCTAAGGCAAGATCACTTGCATCCAAACTCATCTCCATAGTTAAATAACTAGCTTAGAAGTTTAATTTGTGTTTACTTGCTTAGATCGTAATCTAATGTGAAAAAGAATATATTTTTGTTGTTAGATCTTAAACAAATATTAGATCTACATGTTTTTCTTGCTGTTTATAATAGAAACATGATCATGATCATTAGGGTTCTTCAAAATTTTATTTTTAACTTGTTAATCATGTTCTAATCATGTTTAAACCTTAATTTAACATTTAATTGAGTTTACATGTGGACTAAAGATGAGAAAACCCTAGGTTTGTGATAACTAAGTGTTAAAAATACGTTTTAATGAATGTATATCTTTTCTAAGATGTTTGGCAATCAAGCTTATGTTTAATATGTTAAAAGTTCATACTTTAAATTGAAATATTTGGTTAATTAGGTTGAAAAACCCTAATTAGATTAATAAAAGAGTTTGATTTATATCCGAGATAATTTCAGTAAGTGATTATCAAAGTTTAAGTATTGTTATATGTTTTATATATATTTCAGTATGTTTTAAACATGATTGAAGGTTTAAATATAATTTCTTGTGCAAATAATCATGCTTGTTATGTTCTGCAGAAAAACTACTGCACATATATACTGTTTAACTAGAAATTTGAAAGATATGTGAATGTAGATTTCAAAACAGAAAACCATTCCTAAATATAGTTTTCCTAGAGAAAGATATGCTTAATTTACTAATGATACGTTCTGCAGAAAAACTGTTGCACATATATAACGTTTAACTAGAAATTAGAGATATCATATGAACTCCAAACTGAACCAAACTAGTGCCAAATGATAGCTATGTGAATCTAGTTTCCAAAACAAAAAATTATTCTTAAAAAGAGTTTGTCTAGAGAATGATATGCTTAATTGACTAACAATATATTCTACAGAAAACTACAAATGTGCTGTTTTGAAATAATTGATATATAACGTGAAAGTTTCTTAAGTTTTGCTCTTGTTTGTTATTTTCGAGAGAGTTTCTCGATCTTATACTATTATATTACAATGATTAAGAGTTGTGTAACACCTAAGATGATGGTGAACACCAGTTATGGACACGCACACCGAGATATGCGCACATACACTTAGTTTATGTTGTGTTAACACGCACTGTTGAGATTTCTGATACACGTTGAGTTGATAAAAGTATTATAACATATAATAAAGTATTATTCATCAGTTATGGATGCTCGGTATGGATGTTTTTCCGTAATGAGACCACGACTGTACCACACTAGGAGTATTGGATGTTTCCGGCAATGAGACCGCGGTTGTACCAATACTCGAAGATGATCGGGGTTTTTTTGGATTTGGTTGATATGTCTATACTCCGTTGTACGATTATCTAGATACATCATCAACAAATAGGGAGATAAAACTTATTTGCCGCAGAACGATTGAGTAAGAATATTATAATAATATCGTTATTTCATGTATTCGGAATAGGAAGATAAAACCTATTTCCGCAGGACGATTGAGTAAAAGTATTACAAAAGTATCGTCATTTTATGTATTCAAAATAGGAAGATAAAAAAACCTATCTCCGCAGGACAATTGAGTAAGAATAGTAGAAAAGTATCGTCATTTCATGTATCCGGAATAGGAAGACAAAACCTATTGCCGTCGAGCGATTGAGTAAGAGTATTACAAGAGTATCGCTATAGCACAAGGAGATGCACACATATATGTATTATCAGTTGTAGTTACTCACATGTTAGATTACCCATGAGTAGGATACATTCTTTGGTTTGTGACATACATGATATGGCCTATGGTGATTTTTGAGTTGAACGATATTCTCTTATTATTACGCCAACTACTTGAGAAGTAGTTCGAGATTGTGACATTGCTCCTATATGGTTTAGGCTTGGAGAATTTCTTTTGAGTGTTGTTTTCATTCATAGAGTTGGAATTGGTATTTAGGGATCTACAATTTGAGACATGTGGTATATACATGAGGGTTTCCCTATTTGGATTATTTCGCTTGACGTACTACATCTCGACTTGTAGGTGTCTAAATATTAACTCCATTAGATATGGGGAAAATGATATAGGTAAACTATGTCTAATAGGTAAAGCCTCCACTTCATCTAGCAGCACTTCCCTGGGGGTAGATGGAGATGATCTTGCTGTAGCGCTCTGACGCTCTTGTTATTGTTTTTTTGTTTAAATTGTATTTTTCAGGCAGATCAGAGTTTCGAAGAGTCACAGGATGATGGAGTTCTAGTATAGTCTTCGTCGCACAATTTTAGCAGTTGAAGCTCCACTATATAGTTATGTTCATTGTTCAGACTTTAGAGTTGTATTCATTTTGTAGAGCCTGAGTGCCTTAGTGAGATTTTATTTGACTCATTGTATTGAGATGTATTTCAGACTCAGAAATATTTTTATTCTATTTTAGTTGGGCTCATTTGTTGATATACTTCTTCTGTGCATATCTGATTTTGTACTATTTCTATTATTTGCATGTTTTGTACATTCACCTATTTGTTGATTTCACTAGAGAGATAGTGACTGTGATGGTGAAACATATCGTAGCATGGTGTTTGGTGCTTGGTAGGTTATAATTTGGGTTTCATCTTGGACTGTAGCCTTGTGTGAACCCTGGGGCGTCACAGTTGGTATCAGAGTTTAGTTCCAGCATCCTTAGGATCATTCCTGAGTCAAATTGTGGTGCTAGGATAGAGTTTTCTAGGATTCATGTATAGAGTTCGCTAGGAATTCCTAGAATGAGTGAGGACGATATGTGCGTATATCTCAAAATTTTGAAATTTTTTTTTTATGATAATTATTTTATGTTGATTTAAAGTATTTGTGTGAATACTATATGTTCTGTATACATATTATGATACGTTATATATATATGTATATATATGTTTACGATCTCACTTACTGTGATCATAAGCTCTCCTCTCGATATTATAAATGTGAGGATGATGATACGATCGAGATAAAACTCGTACCCAGAGAGCTGGGCAAACAGAGCCCGAGCCGCAACAGGCTTCACAGTATCTGATCGACTTTATGATACCGTTTGCAGTAAGATTTTATAGCACTCGAGGGGCAAAAGGCGTATCCATTTTCGCCAATAGTTTTACTTTCTGGAGTTCCACCACCAATTTTACCAATCATGGCTAATGAAGAGGCAATACCAATGATTTCATCATCACCACAACTAGCTGTTGATAGAACCGCATAGCACGAGGCTTGGCTCTGAAAGAATAGGAAGGACATCAGACACTAAGAACACCATAAAAAGGAATATGTGAAAAATTTCTTAACGTAGACTCAGTACTAAACCAGAGGTTAAATGTATTCAACATAGAGGACATCACTAGGGAATAGCAGTAAAGGATAGCTACAATTTTAGATTTTCGGCGGGATATCAAACATCACTTATTTGGAAATATTTTGTTTACTTTTTCGATAAGCAGTGAGATATGTCTATAGTTAATTATGAAATCAAGACCAGCATGATGGAAATGATAAGAGTAAGAGGCCTCTTGTGGGATCTAGAGGACCTCAGCAGCGGGGTAAGAATTTTTATCATCATCAACAAAGACATTATAAGAAGATAGCACAACATGATTTAATAGCGTCACAACAACGCATGATTCGAGACACATGATACAATTATAACAAGATCGGATATAGATCAAAGAATTATCGTAGTACACCAGCAGGAGACCAGCATGACAGAGGTCAGGGTCAATAGTCTTAGGGCCACGGTTACGACCAGCATCGTAGGATAGATGTACTACCAGTTAGTTTGAGGATTTAGGGACCTATAGGCTAGAATTATGCTATTCAGAGTATTCATCAAGGTCAGATGGACCCATATGTTCCACTACCGGTAGCACAGCAGTTGCTAACCACCGACAGGGTTTATATAGTCATACCACATGATCATAGTGCGAGCGAAGTTTTCGTAGTAAATTCTTTTCCGGCTCGAATATTATTTGATTCAGGAGCTTCGTATTCGTTCATATTTCATGCCTTCATGTATAGGCTTCAGTTAGTTACACATCCCTTAGATATTCTGTTATCAGATTCTACTCCTCTAGGGGAAGTGTCCCTATTAGAGTGTATATGTAGGAGATGTGTCATCGGTATAGATGAGTTTGAGTTCATCTTTGACCTAGTCGTTTTGTGGATGTCGGATTTTGACGTCATTCTTGGTATGAAATGGTTATAATCCTACAATATTAGTATCTACTAGTTTGCTAAAATAATATGCTTGTGAGTATTCGTTAGGATTATATAGATAGTAGCAACCTCATAGGGTAACCAGAATGCGGAGCCATTTGTGGCATACGTTGAGAAGGTGATGATACGGATCGGGGTGTAGTTTTGAGCGAGATCGGAGTCATCTCAGAGTATCAGGATGTCATTCAGGACATACCTACGTTTTCTCTAGTGAGAGAGGTTGTTTCCCTACATCGAGTTGCAGTAGACACCGTACCGATACTTCGAGCACCCTATCATATCATATTGCACCCGCTAAGATGAGGGAGCTACAGACTCTACTAGATGAGTTGTTAACTCAGGGTTTTATTATCAGGAGTTATTTTCATGAGAGTACCGGTCCTCTTCGTGGGGAAGGACTATAGCATGCGATTGTGTATCGATTATCGTGAGTTTAGCAAGTCACTATCCGGATCAGGTATCTATTATCGAGGATTTATGACTTGTTCCACCAGCTGTGGGGAGCACAACATTTCTCGAAAATTGATATTCGTTCTAGTTATTTCCAGTTACGAGTACGGTAAATGGATATTTTTTAAAACCGTATTTTCTGACTCGATATGCGTCTTTTGAGTTCTTGTCATGCCATTTGGGCTCAATGCACACGTGGTATTCATGGATTTGATGAACCAGGTTTTCCGTCCATGTTAGGACCAGTTCATAGTCATTTTATCGATGACATCCTTATCTTTTCGAGAGCAGAGGCAGAAAACGAGCAGCATCTGCTATTGGTATTGCGAGCATAGCGGACAGTCAAGATTGGAGGCATCAGTGATGCATTGAGTTTAGCAAATACGAGTTTTGGCTATTAGAGGTCAGATTTTTAGGACACGTCATTAGCAAGACTAGGAGGTGTTTTGATGCAGACTCGGAGGGTATAGCTTATGTTTCGCGATAGTTGAGGCGCATCATACCAGATATACAGTATATCCAGGTACAATAAAAATGTACAAAGATGTGAAAAGGCACTTTTGGAGGAGTTTCCAGAATTTGTTAGGTAGCCAGTGTGATATTCTAGTATTTTCCATCCGCAGATGGATGGACAAACGGAGAGAGTAAACCAAATGTCGGAAAACAAGTAGCAAACATGTATTATAGATTTGCAGGATAGCTGGGAGGATCATATCCCATTGATTGAGTGTGATTATAATATTATTTATCATAGACTATTGGCATGACACCGTATGAGGCATGGTACGAGAGGCATTATAGATTGCTTATTCATTAGGCAGAATTACAAGAAAGTTTATTACTTAGACATGAGCTTGTGTGATGGACTACAGGGAAGGTAATAGAGGTTTGGGAGCGTATTCTTATAACACATAGTCGTCTGAAGAGTTACGCAGACCAGAGATGATGACCGTTAGAGTTCTAGATTGGGGACTATGTCTTATTAAAAATATCGCCGACGAGTTCAGCGACTCAGTAGACGGGGAATGTTTACCCCGAGATATATTGGTCCGTTCATGAGAGTTGAACATTATTGAAGCTGTTTTTTATGGGCTAGATCTTCTAGTATCAATGTCGAGTATACACGATGTTTTCCATATTTTGATAATTTAGAAGTAATTGCGTGACGAGGAGCAGCAGAGGGTGATTGATGCACCAAAATTTGAGTTTCAGATAAGTTTAACTACTGTGAAGATCACGGGTTGTATTTTTACTAGAGAGGACGAGAGGCTTAGAAAGGAAGTAATACCTTAAGTTAAAGTTTAATAGAGATAGAAAAGAGATGAGGAGGTTTCTTGGGAGCGCGAGAAGGATATGTGTCGCGACTCCCCACAACTATTCGAGTGGGTAAATTGTTTTGGTTATAGCTTATTGATGTTTATGATTTTTTTTTGATTTGTTCTATATAGTCATATTTATATTTAACGCTAGAGTAGGGGTATTAACACTTAGCTCCTAATCATTCGGAACACATGGTATATATATAGGGGGTTCATTGTTTGAATTTTTCACCCGATGTACTAGTTCTATTTAGTTAGGGGTTAAGTGGGAGTATTCGTATTTTAGATTGTTAAGCATAGATATTGCTAGTGATTCATATGTAGGGATTAATGGTACAAGATGTGTACGGGAGGGTTTTCTTATCTGGATTAACCCCTCTTAGTACTTTTCTCATATTATTAATTCCTAAGATATGATTACGGAATTTCAGGAATGAAATTCTTTTAAGGGGGGAAGAATGTAAAACCCCTTAAATTTGAATATTTTATGATAAATAATGATAAATATGTTATATAGTAAAAAAATAACATATCTTGATATTTGAGTATGATAAGAATTTATTTGAGATCAATTCAATATATATTTGTGAAAATATGAGTGCAAATGCACAAAACATGCACAAAGGCCAAAAGAGTGAAAATCTAGGAATAATGACCAGTTATGAATTTTTATATTTTACACACTAATGCAGTCAGAATCTGTAAAAGTGTAAAAGACCAAAGTTGTAGGTCTCTTAAACAGCTTTCCAAAAAATCTTATATCATCTCATTCTGAGGTAGGATGAGAAAGTTATAGCCAAAACACCAAAGATTGTTTTCCTAGTCAGACTAGGTTTCCTGGTTCGGGTCAAACATGTTTGTTTCAGGTTTGCCTCTATAACTACCTGTGTTTTTCACAAAAATTCCTATCTTTTATTATATCTATGAACCCTAGCAGCCATCTTCTTCCCTCAAAAACCCTAAATCTTTTTCTTATGAGTTTGGAGAGCTTTGTGAAGCAAAACATCGACACGAGGGCGAGATCATCGACGTGTGGCGAGGGAGAACGGGTTGTTTATACTCGCGGATAGCTTGCTGCTTGTTTCAGATGCTTGCACATGATTTTAAGGCAAGATCACTTGCATCCAAACCTATCCCCATAGTTAAATAACTAGCTTAGAAGTTTAATTTGTGTTTACATGCTTAGATCTTAATCTAATGTGAAAAAGAATAGATTTTTGTTGTTAGATCTTAAACAAATATTAGATCTACATGTTTTTCTTATTGTTTATAATAGAAACATGATCATGATCATTAGGGTTTTTTAAATTTTTATTTTTAACTTGTTAATTATGTTCTAATCGTGTTTAAACCCTAATTTAATATTTATATTAGTTTACATGTGGATTAAAGATGAGAAAACCCTAGGTTAGTGATACCTAAGTGTTAAAAATATATTTTAATGAATGTTTATCTTTTCTAAGATGTTTGGCAATCATGTTTATGTTTAATATGTTAAAAGTTCATACTTTAAATTGAAATATTTGGTTAATTAGGTTGAAAAACCCTAATTAGATTAACACAAGAGTTTGATTTATGTTCGAGATAATTTCAGTAAGTGATTATCAAATTTTAAGTATTGTTATATGTTTTATATATGTTTTAGTATGTTGTAAACATGATTGTAGGTTTAAATATGATTTCTTGTGCAAATAATCATGCTTGTTATGTTCTGTAGAAAAACTGCTGCACATATATACTGTTTAATTAGAAATTTGAAATAACAAATGAAATATAAATTGAACCAAACTAATACCAATTGAAAGATATGTGAATGTATATTTCAAAACAGAAAACTATTCCTAAATATAGTTTTCCTAGAGAAAGATATGCTCAATTTACTGATGATACGTTCTGCAGAAAAACGGTTGCACATATATAACGTTTAACTGGAAATTAGAGATATCATATGAACTTCAAATTGAACCAAACCAGTGCCAAATGATAGCTATATAAATTTAATTTCCAAAACAAAAAACTATTCTTAAAAAGAGTTTGTCTAGAGAAAGATATGCTTAATTGACTAACGATATGTTCTGCAGAAAACTGCAAATATGCTGTTTTGAAATAATTGATATATAACATGAAAGATTCTTAAGTTTCGCTCTTGTTTGTTATTTTTGAGAGAGTTTCTCAATCTTGTACTATTATATTATAATGATTAAGAGTTGTTTAATATCTGAGATGATGGTGAACACCAGTTATAGACACGCACACTGAGATATGGGCACATACACTTAGTTTATGTTGTGTTAGCACGCACTGTTGAGATTTCTGATACACGTTGAGTTGATGAAAGTATTATAACATATAATAAAGTATTATTCATTAGTTATGGATGCTCGGTGTGGATGTTTTTGTTGGCCCTATAGTTTTGATGATGATTTGTCAAACAATTTATCGCTAATATGTTTTCTAGTCTTTGCTGTTTTTGGTTTTTTTCCTTACAAGTATTTCAACACACGACAATGAAGCGTTAAAGATTCAAGTTCTTATGTGTGGATTTACCTAGGTATAAGAGTAGTTTACTTACATATATTGTATGTTTATATTTAAGCTCAATATATGTACACTTAACACAGATTTGACGTTTTCAATCATATAAATGATTTTTTCATCAAACTTTGTTACAAT
>BQKN01014151.1:0-13479 GCA_022839385.1 Asparagus kiusianus | reverse complement strand
CAATAGTACAGATCGGGGGCGATTTCCTCTCGTTTTCGAAGGAAATGAGGCGAAGAAAAAACTCCAATGTGGAGGGGATTTCCGTGGCTGGAGGGACGAGGGGGAGAAGCGAACCAAAGCTGGGAAACGAAAACCCTAGAATGGGTTTTGTCGATGTGGAGCGGGTGTCAGGAGGAGAAAAACGTTTCCACGGCTCAAAATAGCGAACCAAACGAGCCCTTATTTAAAAAAATTAAAAAAATCGTCTAGTTTGTCAATCTAGACGGAAATTTCCGTCTAGATTGATTCAAATTAGACGGAAATTTTTCCGTCTAGTTTGCCTTAAATTAGATGGGAAAAATTTTCGTCTAGTTTGTTCCGTCTAGTTTGTTAATTTTTCTACTAGTGTACCTTTTTTCCAATATTTCTTCTTTTTTTCCTTCATCATTTCCATTTCTTCTGTAATTTTTTATTTTTTATTTACCTTGTTTGCATTATATTAATTCGCTTGGTTGAATTGTTATCAAGAATTTTTCATTCCAAAATTTTTTTCTAAGTATTTGCAAATGTTAAATTATTATATTTACCGTCTACACAAAGAATAATCCTATCCAAAAAGAATAATCATATCCAAAGAATAATTTTGCATTATATTAATTCCCTTCAACATTATCTTTACCGTCATGATTAAATAAAATCTAATCATGGCTGTATTAACTCCTAAACCAATATCTATAATTACCAAATCACCCCTCTCTCTAATGTTTCAAGTTCTTGTGAAGCAAAACTTTGCTTTAGGGTTCTTTTTTAAACATTGGAGAATAAGAAAATCAAGTTGGGAACTTGAGTTTACATTCTTCTTGGTTGGGGATGTGTATCTCTATGTAACAACCAAGTATCTTTAATTTAGCTGGCTGGATTACTGTTATGATTAACAATAATCCATCCTTTTTCTCAAAAAAAAAAAATCAAGTTGGTTTGAGTTTTTTTATGCAGTTAAAAGGTTAAACCCATTAAGAAATGGCAAAACAGGACATAAATGAGGAGTAGAATGATCACTTTGCCTCTAACCATTACATTTCGCAGAATATTCCCCTTAAATCTAATGTGATTTAACTTGAATGACCATTTTGCAAGATCCTATAGGATTCAAAGAACTAATACACAATTTTTAAGATTTTTGGGACTAATATGCATTACGTAAGATTAAAGGTACTAATTTCTTAAAAACCCTACAATTTCAGCCCCAATCATAGTGAGTCCCTCACGTTATTTCATATTACTCCCTTGAGATACGTATATATACGTTCATTTATAAATTTGGCTTCTAAGTAGCTGAACTAATGTCAATAACAACAGTTTCTAATAGATAATTGATATATATGATAAAAAAAATTAGTGATCTGTGACATGTGTCATTCCACCATCCCACGATCTAATATCATCATGATACCAACTATGAAACTAGAGTGACTATAAGGGGATGTTTGGTAGCTTATAATTTGAGTGGTTACAACTAGGTCAAATTTGTCCAATTATAAGCGTTTATTTCAAAATATATTATGAAAAGAATTATTTTTCCCTGAAATTCATTTACAATGCTATATTTTTAGCAGAAAATTATTTTATAAATTATTTTATTTTACAAAAGTATATTATATTTTTAAAAATAATTCTTCTAGTAAATATTATTTAAAAAATATTATCTTACAAAATTTGTTTTAAAATTTAAAAGTCAGTTTACTTAATAATAAAAACCATTATTTGAAAAAATAAGTACTTTAAAAGTGTGAAGAGAACTAATAGCTTTAATAACTTATTAACGGTAAAAAATTAAGTTGTATATGTTAAGTTACAGCAAAATCAAACCACTATAGTTGCAAGTTAGTTGTAAAATTTAAATTTTGAACCAAACAATATCAGCTGCAGTTACATATAAGAAGAGTTGCAATATTGTCTCAATCGCATGCAAGCAACTAAACACCACCCTAAAGACTTCAAGAGACCCAATTGATCACCAACCACTGGAAACATAAATCTCAGCAAAGCAAAAGGGCGACACAAGCAAACAATTCTCGGAAACAACCACAGCGGCCTTATTATTGTTGACGGGTTTATGCTATAATAATTTCTAAGAAGAACAACCACCGGGACCACCAACGTAAGCCGGAGCATACGCGTGGTATCCTCCAAAAGGGAAACTATAACACTCCGGTTTACTCTGGACTACGTCCGGTGTGGGAACCGCAACTGCGTCTATCTGCGTGAACACGAAAGCGTCCTTAACGTACGCTGCCCTCTTGTCGCCGTCATCAGGAGAATGGCCGCTTCCCATCGGGGGAGCCCTGTCGCCGGGGTGATAAGAGACGTCGCCACCAAATTGGACGAAAGTAGCAGCTTCCTCTAAATACGGCAGAAGAGACTTCGGCCAATGGCCTATAGGTTTGTCCCCACGGCGCCCAGCGTGCAGCACCCAGTCTCCGGTTGTTTTATCCTAATTCGTACGTAGATCAAACCAGCGGGCGAAAACAAATTGTAAGATATATATAGTATGTATTTTAGTCGTGAAATAAATATGAAAAAAATTATAAACGGGAACGGGGAGTTATCGTACTTGAGTATTTATCATAATAAACACGCTAAAAGGTAGTTTACAAAATTAAACAAAAATCTTATACTGTGCACCACAATTTAAAACTTCACTAAGTTGAGGACCTTATTAACTTTTATGCAAATATGGTACTGGAGAATACGTAGAAACAAATCGAAGTACATAACTATGCGAGAAGATTATATATTTGACCATCAAAGGGCATATTCGCAGTGCATGTGTTACTCTACCGAAGGTTTATAATTTTAAAGAACGTTTTTAAAATCAAGAATAGTTTTCAAATTTTCATGATGAAACAGTGATACGTTGAAGAATGAAATTGCAGAAGGCATATCCAGAACACAACGGCAAGAGACGCAGATCCATCTTCATCAGTCTTCATAAAGTATAAATGAAGAATACCAAGTCATGCATTTACCACATTGAAGTTTAACAGCATAAAGATGTTACGCAGTATAATTTATAAATAAAATCAAGTTCCCACATGTTATTTTATTGCGTAGTAAAGCCCCACAGAACGAAAACAAGGGTAGACCTTACCTTGAATATTTTTAAAGTAATATCATATTGATCTCCATCATAAGTGGACAGCGGTCTAATTTTAGCTCCTAATTTGTATTTTGATTGTTTATAAGGTACAAATCCTTTGCACTGAAGATTGTAGCATCCATCACTTTGATCCCCATCAATCTAATAAAAAAATGACACATTAGAAAACATTTAAACTAATAATGCATTGCGCATTTATGGTGAATAAATCGAACTACATACCAGCCAGTATGCTGTTAGATGTGTATCATTGTCACCATATAATTCTGGAAATACCTGAAATTCTCACATATTAGAAAGAAGAAAAATTTAAGATAACAAGTTGATATTTACCCACCTTACTTTGTTTCTTTCAGTTTCAGAATCATTGTTAATAAAATAAATATCCATAACATGGAAGGTGCCAATGCTAAAGCTAAATAGAAAATGATAAAATAAATAAAATTTGGTTCGATTATTCATCTTATACAGAGAATGATACAACCTAAGTAGATTATGTCACGTAAAAGGTAAAAAAGCAAACTGATACTTCAGCTTGTATATAGGCTCTACTTTTAAGTGCATGTTTAATTGTGGAAAAAAAAACTTCGAGAATAGAAAGATAGCAAATCAATAATAAATATACAAAGAACTATTAATTAATTTCTTCTAATAAGATTAACATTTCTTCAAATAATTTCATACTTAATGATTGCAAAATAGATAATGTGGCATTTACGAAATTATGATATTCTTTTACTAAGGAATTGAAATGTCTTATCAATAAGAATGTAATAAAAGAATATCCAACATAAGGTTTCACATCAAAATATCACAATCCAGTACATAAATCAAAATAAAACACCACCAAAAAGAGCCAATACTTACGTGCCATCCCGCGCCTATAATGTTGACGTTAGTAGGAGGGTCACCGTCTCCTCTGCCAACCGAAATAAAAAGCGAGCTCGATTGATTAGCACCGACATCGGGCAAGCTCCAAACATTTAGAGTTGCTTGACCACCATGAAATAGGTCCATTTTTTGACGTAGAATTGCATACTGAAAGTAGGGAGAATCCAATAGTAATAAAGTATATTCATATATGAATCTAACAAGAAATAACGAGGAACTGATAAATTAAACTACTAAAACCAACCTACAATCGTCAATGTTTTTGTTCTGGTAACATGACATATCACGCATTTAGAGAATTTATTAATCTTAGTTTCTTCTCCTATCTACTCTTAGAAAGATTGTTTTTAAGATTCAAGTGGACCTTATCTACTTCCTAATTACATGCAAGAACATTTCGTTAGTCCAACTTTCACACACCGCTTTCGGTGCAATAAATGACAACCCAAAAGATATGATTTAAAAAAAGTGATGGTGCATCTTTTGACAAAAGAAGAAAAGCTTTGTTGAAAAGCTTGTCAAGCCAATCAACCAAAAGTGAGGTGATGTCTCAAAAGTGAGGTGATGTTTTTTCTTTGCTGTGGTGAGCATCCCAGAGAGTGAGCTTTGAACTTTTCTTCTGAAACGAGAGAGATAAGAGTAAGCCCTTAGAGTGGGAGAAAAATTTAGAGAGAACACTCAGTGAGAAAATTGAGAGCAATTTTCAGAGAGTAAGATTGGGGTTGTGAGTTTTGTAAACTCTTGTAAAATTTCCTTTTCAGTATAAGATCTGCAGTAGCCCGTTGACGTAAGCAATTTTGTGCCGAACCACATTAAAAATTTGTGTCTTATTATTCTGCATTTATATTTCGCGCTCACAAAATCTGATTAGAGGGGAATTAGCTTTATTGTCCAACAACTGGTATCAGAGCATTTTGTGGTAATTTTTCTGTCAATTTCCTACGAGAAATAGTCAGAAACGTTCCAGAGGAAGTCAGATTTGGGTGGGAACGATGGCCGCAGATGAAGAAAAGGTGAAAATTGAGAAGTTCGATGGTGTGGACTTCGGCTTTTGGAAGATACGGATTGAAGATTATCTGTACCAGAAGAAGCTATATCAACCTCTCTCGGGAAAAAAAGCCAGATGACATGAAGAATGAAGAGTAGGCTCTTCTCGACAGACAAGCCCTTGGAGTTATCCGATTGACGTTATCTCGTAACGTTGCCTTCAACATAGCGAAGGAGAAGACCATGGTGGGTCTTATGGAAGCACTTTCAAATATGTATGAGAAATCATCAGCCTCAATTAAAGTTCATTTGATGAGGCGGTTATTCAATCTGAAAATGGCGGAAGGTGCATCGGTAGCACAACACCTAAATGAACTCAACACGGTCACAACACAATTGAGTTCAGTTAAAATTAAGTTTGATGAAGAAGTTCGAGCGTTAATACTTTTGTCTTCCCTATCAGAAAGCTGGAACGCTACAGTCACAGCTGTGAGTAGCTCATCGGGAAGCAACAAGTTAAAATTCGATAACGTTCGTGATCTGGTTCTCAGCGAGGAGATCCAACGAAAAGAGTCGGGTGAAGTTATAATCTCTTCAGTATTGCATACAGAGTCAAGAGGTAGAAATTCAACCAGAGAAAACGGACGAGGCAAATCAAACTACCGAGGTAGATCAAAGGACAGGAGGTCCAAATCTAGGAATCCTAGTAATTTCCATGACTCGAAGACCATCGAGTGTTGGAATTGTGGAAAGACCGGGCATTACAGGAATCAATGCAAGAGTGCACAGAAGGAGAAGGAGGCGAAGGCAGAGGTGAATGTCACTTCTACCTCAGGAGGAGACGATGCATTGATATGCTCTTTGGAGAGCAAGAAAGAGTCTTGGGTGTTAGACTCTGGAGCATCGTTCCATGCTACTTCTCAGAAAGAATTCTTTAAGAAGTATGTTCCCGAAAATTTTGGATACATATATCTTGGTGATGATCATCCGTGTGCTATTGTGGGCAAAGGTGTAGTGAAAATTAAGTTGAACGGGTCAGTATGGGAGCTGAAGGATGTCAGGCATATTCCCGACCTGAGGAAGAACTTAATATCTATAGGTCAGTTGGCTAGCGAAAGATACACTACGACCTTCCATGGTGATGATTGGAAGATTTCAAAAAACACAATGACGTTTACTCGAGGCAAGAAAAGTGGCACCCTTTACATGATAGCAAGTGCACACTGTTCGATTGCAGTTGCAGCAGGCAATGAAACTCCAAATTTGTGGCACCAGAGACTTGACCACATGAGTGAAAATGGTATGAAGATTATGCACTCAAAGGGAAAGCTTCCGGGTCTACAACCATTGGAGATAGACATGTGTGAAGATTGCATACTTAGAAAGCAGAAGAGAGTTAGCTTTTAGACAAGTGGCAGAACCCCAAAGAAGGAGAAGCTTGAGCTCGTTCACTCAGATGTTTGGGGACCAACCACCGCCGCGTCCATTGGTGGTAAACACTACTTCGTGGCTTTCATCGATGATCACTCTCGGAAAGTGTGGGTCTACTTTCTGAAGCATAAGTCAGAAGTATTTGAGACTTTCAGAAGATAGAAAGCCATGGTCGAAAATGAGGTTGGTCTAAGGATAAAGAAACTCAGGACTGACAATGGTGGTGAGTATGAAGACACCAGATTCAAGAAGTTTTGCTATGAGCATAGGATCAGAATGGAGAGAACCGTGCCCGGCACGCCTCAGCACAATGGTGTAGCTGAGTGGATGAACCGAACGTTGACAGAGAGAACCAGAAGCATCTGTATACAGTCAGGTCTACCAAAGTAGTTCTGGGCAGAAACAGTCAACACAGCAACTTACTTGATTAACCGAGGTCCATCGGTTCCATTGGAGCACAGAATACCATATGAGGTATAGAGCGGGAAAGAGGTAAGACTATCACATCTCAGAGTTTTCGGTTATGTAACTTATGTGCATATTAATGATCAAGGCAGGAATAAGCTTGATCCCAAGTCCAAGAAATGCACCTTCATCGGCTATGACGAAGATGAGTTTGGCTACCGCATTTGGGACAACAAAAACAAGAAAGTTATCCACAGCAGAGATGTGATTTTCAATGAGAAGATGATGTATTAGGACATGCATAAAGCAGATGCCAGTGACTCAGAGCAGAAGGAGTTAATATTTGCAGATATAGATGATGTCCCAGATAGTCCCGCGGTGGAACCAAATGCAGCAAGTCCTCAGCCAGAAGAACTTGTTGGACAAGGTGGTGTGCAGCAGGCCGACACACCACAGACTCCTGCTCCAGCTCCTACATTGAGAAGGTCTTCTCAACCTCCTATACCAAACATGAAATACATGAACTATTTGTTGCTGGCAGATGGATAAAAGCCTGAATGCTATGATGAAGCTTGTTAGATTGGAGATGCAAACAAGTGAGAGCTTGTCATGAAAGAAGAGATGAAGTCACTGATCTCTAATCAGACATAGGAACTAGCTGAGTTACCCTTGGAGAAGAAGGTACTTCACAACAAATGGGTGTATCGGGTGAAAGAGGAGCATAATGGTTCAAAGAGATACAAAGCTCGACTAGTTGTCAAAGGATTCCAGTAAAAGGAAGGAATTGACTACACCGACATTTTTGCTCCTGTTGTGAAGCTCAATACTATCAGAACAGTATTGAGTATTGTAGCTATTGAAGATATTCATCTCGAGCAGTTGGACGTGAAGACTGTATTTCTTCACGGAGATTTAGACGAGGAGATTTACATGTCCCAGCCAGAAGGTTTTCTAGAAGAAAAGAAGAAAAACCTAGTGTGCAGACTTAAGAAGAGTTTGTATGGCTTGAAACAAGCCCCAAGATAGTGGTACAGAAAGTTCGACGGCTTCATGCACAAGGAAGGTTTCCAGATGTGTAATGTAGACCACTGTTGCTACTTCAAGAGATATAAATCCAGTTATATCATTTTACTGCTTTATGTTGATGATATGTTAGTTGCAGGTTCAGATATGGATAATATCAGAAGGTTGAAGCAACAATTATCAAAGGAGTTTGACATGAAAGACTTGGGTCTGTAGGCGTCTAAAAATACCTATGGGTGTCCGTACACAGCTCGAGATGGAGAGAAGATGATGAACATCATTATCCGAGTCTAAGAAGATTATCTGACGCCGACAAGCGCCTGAAGCAAAACGGCGAACCGAGTGGAATGCACGCTTATCAATCAGCTCGCGCGCGTCGGTCAACACGCGCGCGTCGGTCAACACACGCGCGTCGGTCAGCTCGCGTGCATCAATCAACACGCCCCCAACAATCAACTCGCGCGCGTCGGTCAAATCGAGCGCATCGGTCAATATACGCACATGCGTCAATCAGTTCGCGCTCATCAGTCAACGCGCACACGTCAATCAACGCGTGCCCGTCAATCCGCCCGTACGCGTTAATCAGCTCGCGCGCATCAATCAATGCGCGCCCGACAATCAACTCACGCGTGTCGGTCAAATCGCCGCATCGGTCAACTCGCGCGGAGCGTACAAGTCAACAAGACGATCAATTACACAAAACGGTGGAAAATACAAGTCCCGAAAGAGCCAAAAAAAGAAATCAGCGAAGCCAAACTCCCGGTGCGCCGCGCGGGACGGACCAAACCGACCCGCGCAAGCGCGGGTCAGATTTGTCCCGCGCGCTGTTTTGACCCCGGTTCGGTTTTTGACGGTTTTTCTCGGGATTTGGTCATTCCTGAGCATCCAAACTGATCTGATATCATCCCCTAACATGGTTAATCAATTATTAACTGAAGATAAGGAGGAATCATCTATTCTTATTCAAAAACCCTCCAACCGAAGCCTATAAATACGAGCTCGGGGGCTCTTTTCACAGGGGCAGATTATTATTCAAGAGGAGGTGCTGCCAGATTGAGTCAAAGGAACACGAATTTCAGCAAGGGCTAACGAGATCCCGACGAATCCCAGCATAAAGAATGAGCAATTCGAAGGATCTGAAGCTCGTTCTCGTCCGTTCTTCGAGATTAGGCTTGGTCTTAATCTCAAGAAGAGCTATTGATTTTACTTGGTCGATTTCAGCGCTTTAAGCAAATACCTTCTTGGTGAGGTAGGAGCTCTGTCGAATTTTTAGTAACCGGATCTAATCAAAGGTGGTCCACGGATAAACCCCGGCACAAGCGAAGACACTCACGCAAGCAGGAGACGATAAACGGATCTTGTGTTTATTTTCAAGAGAATTATATCTTTTATTTTTATTGTCTAAAGGTCTTATAAAAAGACCGATCTTTTTAAATTTATTGTAACGATCAAAGTTGTAATGAGTTATACAATGAAGAAAATAATTTTCGACGAAAACAGGGTCTAGCAAAGAAGATTCTTGGAATGTAAATCACAAGAGATAAGAAGAGAGAATTCTTACAGTTATCTTAGACAGAGTACATCAACCGTGTTTTGTAAAGATTCAACATGGATGACGCGAAGTCAGTCAGCACACCCTTGGCTAGTCACTTTCGCCTATCAAAGGTCCAGTCCCCTCAAACGGAGAAAGAGAAAGATTTCATGGCTAAAGTCCCTTACGCCTCAGTAATTGGGAGTTTGATGTACGCCATGGTCTGTACGACACCAGATATTGACCATGCAGTGAGAGTTGTTAGCAGGTTTATGTCAAATCCAGGGAAAGCTCATTGGGAAACAGTCAAGTGGATTCTGAGGTATCTACGAGGCACAACAGAGAAGTGCTTGTACTTTGACAAAGGAGAATTAAAAGTATAAGGCTACGTAGATGCAGATTTTGGAGGTGAAGTCGATCACCGAAGAAGCACCAGTAGTTATATATTCACTGTTGGAACTACAGTTGTTAGTTGGATGTCACAGATACAGAATATTATCACTCTATCCACTACAGAGGCTGAGTATGTAGTGGTGACTAAAGCTAGTAAAGAGATGATATGACTTTAAGGTTTGTTAACTGAGTTAGGATTCAAACAGGAGAAGAATGTTTTGCATAGTGATAGTCAGAGTACGATACACTTGGCGAAGAATTCTGCATTTCATTCCAGAACCAAGCATATTGGGCTTCGTTATCACTTCATCAGATCTCTATTGGAAGATGATGTGTTAATATTGGAGAAGATCCAAGGAAGTAAGAATCCAACGGATATGTTGACAAAGATAGTGACTATTGACAAACTGAAGTTTTGTTCGACTTAAGTTGGCCTGCTAGAATAACAAGACCGAAAAAAGCTATTGCATTGATCGAGGTATGAAGACAGATTAAAATCAGTCTTCAAGTGGGAGATTGTTAGTCCAACTTTCACACACCACTTTTGGTGCAATAAATGACAACCCAAAAGATATGATTTGAAAGAGGTGATGGTGCATCTTTTGACAAAAGAAGAAAAACTTTGTTGAAGAAGCTTGTCAAGCCAATCAACCAAAAGTGAGGTGATGTCTCAAAAGTGAGGTGATGTTTTTTCTTTGCTTTGGTGAGCATCCCAGAGAGTGAGCTTTTAACTTTTCTTCTGAAACGAGAGAGATAAGAGTAAGCACTTAGAGGAGAGAAAAATTTAGAGAGAACACCCAGTGAGAAAATTGAGAGCAATTTTTAGAGAGTGAGATTTGGGTTGTGAGTTTTGTAAACTCTTGTAAAATTTCCTTTTTATTATAAGATCTGCAGCAGCCTGTGGACGTAGGCAATTTTGTGCCGAACCACAATAAAAATTTGCATGTCCTATTATTCTGTATTTTTATTTCGCCCTCACAAAATCTGATTAGAGGGGAATTGGCGTTATTGCCCAACACATTTCGAAAAGAAAATAATAACTCTTCCCATTCCATCTCCTTATCTCAATTAAAAATAAAAAAAACTCTATATTAATGGATATGCACCTTAAAAAATCTTGCCCTACTTTACTCCCTTTCTTTTATTATATAAAGTATAAAAATTAATCACATCAACAACCAATAATATTTGGAATAGAAAAAGCAGTCGAAAAGAAAGGATATAAGTGTTAATCTCTTCACTGTTCAAATTCAGAATGATTATAGGAAGTCTTTCTGGGTTTTAGTACTTATTTAAAACAGTGGATTGTGTTTCTCCTTTTGAGATTGAAATTGTTACATAAACTATTATAAATGTAACAAAATAAAGGAAGATGTGAACATGGGCAGAAGTATCATATTCTGAATGGTGCATGTTTGTTTAATACGCTCTTAAGAATATTGCTTGTTGATTTTGAATGAGATTGTATATAACTAAATATCAAACTTTTAAGATGTATCAACAGACTTCATTTCAAAAATAAATTAAGATATGGTTTACTTTTAGATCATATTTCTGTTTCCTTTTCTTACTTTGTGATCTGGGAGAAACATTTACAGACTTAGACTCCACCATAACTTAGCAAACAAATAGCTTCTTGCCATTTCATCGATTAATCCACAAAAGATAAAAAGAATATGGAAGATGACATACATCAATAATAGCCGTTGGATCTTTCTTTGCTGCCAAGTTAGAAAGTAGTGAATGCCTCACAGATCTTTCAATATTTTGTGACCCACGAGCAAGTTGTTGTTCTCCAAGTGATAAATGTAGAGTTTCATTTGAGAAAGCTTTTCTGCTATCCAGATTTAAGAGAGACCCATTCTGTATAACAAATTAAGGTACATAAAGGAGTATTATGAGCTACACATGAAAAAAATGCGAAGTCAAAGAGTAATTAAATGCATTAATACTAAGTTCAATAGATATTTAGACCATAATAGAATACAATGAGAATGAATGATGTGAAGTTCTACGCCTTGTCATCATCATTAGTAATCAATAAAATATGCATGTCTCTAGTAAAGATATCTTCGACCTCATGTGATTACCGTTCTTCAGGCCGTTAATAATAAAAGCTTAAAAAGAAAACTACCATATTTGTGTAACGTTTTCATATGCATTGTGCACACCCAAAGGTCTATATGTTTATAGCTCGAATTGTATGTTTTGGATGGTATTTACTGCAATTAAATGAGACAAATAGTTGCGTACTAGCAATCGTGTACATTCTCTGTCATTCATGCATACATCTTCACTAAATTTTTATGGAAAAAGCAAAATCATACACATACAAAGAATTTATCCAAACATAATAAGGATAGCTTAGTGCGTCTCTCTCTTTAATTAAGGTGTGTTAGTTGCTTATTAAGATATGTTTTTGATCTAAAAACATTAAACCGATTATGGAACATGTGCAAGTTTTTGTCAATTCTACTTCTTTATTAATTTTAGATAGAATTAAACATGAAATATGTTCATTATTGATCGGTAAATTTGCGCTTCAATAAAGTACATCCACTTATTATGGAAGAATGCACTTGTAAGTTTATTAAAAAAATGTGACATATATATACCATATACATATGCATACGAAAGGGGAAAAACACATACACACATAATGTATAAAGATAAAATGTGACATATATACATTAGCCGCAATAGATTTTGTCATATATAGATTCAAAAACAATTCTACGATAGAAAACTTACTATTTTGCTAAGCAAAAGAGAGAGAAGCAATATAGAGACAAAGCCAGGGAAATTATAAGAACCCATTGGTACAAATGATGTGTATGAATCCAAATTCTATTTATAAAGGAGATCCATGTCCTTCCATTTTTTTCTAATTAATCACCAAGGCTTGCTTGAAATGGTATTCAATTAAGGATTTAGCGAAAAAATGAAGCATTACACCATTTCAACCCCACATTTATGTGCATTAATTCATTCCATTTTTCCATCAAATTAAACCAGAATCCTTTATTTTGAGAAAGTATCTAATGCATTCTTTTTACCTCTTATATACAATATAATGAGGTAATGCATCTATCGGTCCATACATGGACCACTAATCCATTATCCACCTAAAGGTTCTCATGAAATGAAATTAAAACTTTCAACAAATTAAAAATATTTAAAAAACCAAAAAATTTTAATATCACTATACCGTTTTTTTCATTTTTCTTGTTTTTTACCTTCACCACTTTCATTTCTTTGGTAATTTTCTATTTTATTTTTATCATGTTCGCATCATAATAATTTGTGTACTTTGAAGATGCTTAAATCATTATTTCAAAATTTGAAACGGACTAGATATGGTTTCGGTTTCGGATATGATTTTTTCTTTTTACTCAGATACGGTTCTAGATATGGTTTCGGATACATTAATCAGGCTCAACTAGCTGATACGGTTTGTATATCCGGATGTTCATTTTAAGAATATATATATATAGGTGAAAACTTGTGTCAACTTAAGTGGATAGTGAATAATGTGTCCACCAAAGTTTTTAACCACTCATATTGCCTAGGGATCCTTGTATTATATAAAAATGTGTTTTATATTAATAAATGTGTGGCTACAAACTTTGGTGGACATCAACTTAAGTTGATAGGAGTCTTGCTCATATATATATATATA
>BQKN01014136.1:0-12002 GCA_022839385.1 Asparagus kiusianus | reverse complement strand
TACCGGAACGGATCTTGAAGAGTCGGCGGTCCACGGATATCAACATCTCCGTCACAGGCCAACAACCCACGCAAGCGAGACCGCACTAAACCGGGATCTCGTGTTTATTTTCGAGAGAGTTGTAATCATTTGTTTTCATTTTGTTTGTAACAGATCTCAAAGCAATGAAAACAGCAACTTTTACCAGAAACAACCGCCCCCTTAAATATCTCCTTAATAAGGGTTTAATGGGGTGTAACTGCCCCCCATAAATCTCTCCATGATAGGATAGTGATCCCTTAAAATCTTGGGGAGAAAACGGTTCTGGAACCGCTCAAATCGTGCTTGAACGAGTCAAAACGCTGAAAACAGTGTTCTGGGCCCGAACTGTGCGTTTCTGGAGCTGAAACGCAGAGTTGGGCCAGAAAACGCACAGTTAGCCTGAAAACGCACAGTTGGGACATTTTAGGCTGAAAACGCACAGTCGAGCCTGTAAACGCACAGTTCGCCTGTTTCAGGCTGAAAACGCACAGTTGAGCCTGTAAACGCACAGTTGGCCTGTTTCAGGCTGAAAACGCACGGTTAAGCCGAAAACGCACAGGTCGTGCTGTTTTAGAGGTTAACTCTGCGTTTTAGGCTGAAAACGCATAGTTGGGCCTGTTTAAAGGCTGAAAACGCACAGTTGGGCTGTTTTAGAGATTAACTCTGCGTTTTGATGTTGAAAACGCACAGTTGAGCCTGTTTAAAGGCTGAAAACGCACAGTTGGGCTGTTTTAGAGATTAACTCTGCGTTTTGATGTTGAAAACGCACAGTTGGGCCGCAGCTCTGCGTTTTGATGTTATATCACAAGGATAACCTCTGCGTTTTGAGGTTATAACGCTGGTTCGACCTGTGCGTTTTGACTCTGTAATGCAGAGGCGAACCCTAGGTGGGCTTGGCGAGCTTCAGGCTAAGTCCAATGTTCTGATGAAGCCCAGTCTTGCAGACGGACTTCAGAACATAACTTGCTACGAAGAACAGGTCATAACTTTCAAACCGTACGTCGGAATTGGACGAATTATATATGAAAATCGACTATCTCGACGAGACGGAGCCGACCAAACCTACCCCATAGAGTTCGGTTTGCTCTGTCAATTTTGCCAAATTCCTTACGGTTTGAGAGATATCTGCATTTTTAGTATGAAGAGACTGTTGATTTGTAGTCTCTTTTGCTAGGACGCCGCAAAGATCGTCATCTTGTAACCTTTGTCTTGGCTCCTTGAAAATATGAGAGTCGTCAGATTGTAACTCCCGATGTTGATTGTGAAAGCTGTTGAATTGGGGCTTTCATTAGTTGTTGTGAAGGTCGTCAAATTGTGGCCTTCTGGAAGTCGTCAGATTGTAACTTCCATCATCGGTGTTTGATGGGGGATCAACTATCTATTGTGATTTTTAGACAGCCTACAAACGTAGACCTACAAATGTATATAGTCTAGATAAGATATTTACAAAATCCACCAAACAAATTAAAGAAGCACGAGTTCGGAAAAATCTTTAGGTAGACAAAAATACCATTGGAATTCAAATATTATTCCATTAAGTAAGAGTAAGTTGATAAATTGATGAATTCTTATTCGATATACATAGTATGAAGATAAGGATACAATTTAAATGGAAATGTAAATTTAAATAAAAATTATAAAATGTCAAATTTACAAATATCTACAAAATGAAGGGCGTATATGCAAAAATAAAATAAATTAATGAGACAAATAATAATGTAAGGATCGTAAATTTTGATACTAGTTAAAATAATTTTTTGGTATTTTAAAATATTATTTTTAGAAAAGTATTTGTATTTTCTCGATCTTCTAGAATTTTCTATGTTTTTAAAGTTCAAATTTTATATTTATATAAATGATTTTAATATCTATAAATTTATTTTGAGTGGTAAAATTTTTTGAAATTAATTTGTTGTATTATTATTACTATTACGTATTATTTCGTGTATTATGTTGAATTATTAATTACGTATTATTTATGTAAATTATTATATTATTTTAAATTTTTGCGTATCAATTGTCGTATTAATACAACTGGTACGTTTTATTATGTAGATAATTCTCCCATAATTATTTGATTTTAAATGTAAGTAATTATATTTTTAATTAATTATTCTCGTTTAATTTTACAATTTATTGTATTATTACTACTATTGCATATTATCTGTCATATTAGTATAACTGGTATGTTTTAATCTGTAGATAATTTTTACATAATTATTTAATTTATTTCATAATTAATATTATTTTTAATTATTTTCCAAAAACCCTAAATATATGTATATTGTATGTGTTCTCCTCTCTTTCTACTGTTCACCACGAAACCCGTCGCCACCACATCATTATCTCCTCTTTCTCTCTCCTCTCCTCTCTTCCTCTCTGAGATCCCCGCCCCGACACCGTGACCACAACCCCCAGCACACCACCTGACCCCAGAAGCCCCCACACGCCTTGTCGCCGCCCAGCTTAGATCCCGCCGGCCATCTCCTCTCGTCCTCCTCTCCTTGGTCGTTCCCCGTCGGCCTCCTTCACCCCCACGTCGTTCTCCCTCTTCCAACTCCTACCCACGCGGCCAACCCTCTCCATCCTCTGACCACCGCATCCCCCGCTCGCCTAAGGTCAGAACCTCCCAGGCCGCCGCTTGTAGTCGCCGAGCTCCACCAGATCTTCACCACCGTTCGCAGCCCCACAATCCCCTCGCCTTGGTCAGCCACCCGTGTCGTCTCCGAGCTCTCGTCGTCATCTGACAGCCGCCCAAGCCCAAACCCCCGCTGTCAGTCCTCCCGCAGCCCAACGTCTTCCCTCGTTCGCCGTCAACGTAGACCACCACCGACGATCGCGTTGCCTCGAGCGCCCAGCAGCGCTTTTGGATCCGTAGTCCACTCATTCGATACCCGAGGTAAGATTTCATTTCCTTTAACTTGTCTTTACAATTTTTTGATATACTATTAATTAAGTATATGCAAGATCCCGACTCTCCATTGAATTTCGTATCAATTATTATATTGTCGTTAATTAATTTTGTGTAAGATCCCCGCTCCGTTATTTTATTTCGTACAATTTTTAGATCTGTTAATAATTTTCTACACGGGTTTGATGAATAATATTGAATGGATAGTAATTATGTGATAAATAGTATTTTCATGATAAATATAATAAATTAAAGAATTTATTTTGGGTAATATGATTATTTTAGATTAATTATAATATTTTTTAGAATTTATGTTGTGGAAGGAAGTTATTTTAGAATGATAAATGTTTTTAAAGAAGTTATTTTGGAAAAAGATTATTTTTGTATTATGATCGTGTGATTGATAGTTGTAGAACACGACATTTCATGTACATTGACATCGACATGTTGACACTCTTATTCATACTCACTCATGTCATCGCTAGCCTATATAGTAATGTTCATCATATGATTTGCATAAAATTAGTTGTATTTATTTATTATTTCTTGTTTTGTTGAGAACCATTAGTAGTTCATGTCCTTAGTGGCTTAGCGTGTCGTGTACAAGACCTAGATACCTGTGTTTTGTTGACTTAGAAAAACAATGAATGTTGGGATGGCAAATTCTTGGTTCAGGTGATCGAATGTGATTGTTGATTATTTCCAGGCTCGCACTAGTGGATCGTTTCACTCTGGGGTGGGTCTAAGGAGTAGTGATATGTGGATGTTTATGTATTTTCCAGGCTCGCACCAGTGGATCGTTTCACTCTTGTAAAACCCCGAATAATTTCTATAGTATATATGTATACTCATGTGTGAATTATCTATAGTAAATGTTTTCCCGTGTGGCGAATAACCATATAAATATAAGATATATATGTTTATCAGTGTTTGGGAACCCAACGGGTATATACAAGTGAGAGAAATCGAGTGAGTTGGCGATCAGCAAGTCAAATGCCCTCAGCAGGCATTTTAGTGCTGATCGGTCGACCGACGCGGTCGACCGATCAGCGATCAGAGGGTTGTTTCAGGTTTTGGGGTCGGGTTTTGTTTTCTTTGGGCTATTGGGTTTCGGGTCGGGTTGGGGAGCTGGTATTTATACCAACTCAACCCAACTGAGATCCTGTGAACCCCATACCCAAAACCCTAGCCTCCCTCTTCTTCCTTCAACCCCAGCTTGGACTTGGGAGATCTGGAGCAGCTCTTGGGGATATTTTTTCAGCAGGATCTGGGTTTTCCAGCAAGGGGATCGACCTATTTCGGATCTAGGGCTTCCCTCAGCACCCAAGGCGAGTATCATCTCGCCCAATCCCTCACCCCCTTGTTTTCACTGTTTTTATTGTGATTTTCATGAGATTTCTGATGAGCCCAAGCAGTATTTTTGTACAAAAATGAGTTCTTAGTAATAGGAACCTTAAGAATCAATCTCTCATGTTATTTTCTGAGATCTGGATCTGAAAGTTTATCTAACAGAAGTTTAAAACGTTTTTTTTACAACCTATCTAAACGTTTTGGTTTATTCCTTAATGATTTGATTATTAAAAGAGTAGTTCCAAAATCTGATTTTGGTTGTTTATATTCAGTATGATGTTGGGTTTGTTTCAGCAAAAATTATCGCAAAGAAAATCAAATTTTTAGTTCCAGGTTTCAGCAGCTGACAGAACCCAGGCAGGGTTCTGTCCGCTCGGCGGTCGACCGACGCGGTCGACCGCTGAGCTCGAGTTAGGGGTTCGGTCGACCGCGTTTGGATTTCGGTCGACCGAAGCATTTTTTTCGGTCGACCGCGTCATTATTCGGTCGACCGCGTTATTTTTCGGTCGACCATCCTGACTTTGTATCAGAGCTCGGTCGACCGGACCGGTCGACCGACGACTCCCTGTTCCAGATTTCCAGATTTGGTGTATTTGAGTATTTTTACTCCCATTCGGGGGTTTGTCTGGTTTATCTGACCTGGCTATTAGTCCCACTACGTGTCTATGCATGATAGATGACCTGAGGGTATAAATTTGAGACATATACACTGTTTTGGTTATGATGTTGATGATTAGATTCTACTACAAGTATCGTAGCAAATCTTTTACCACTTCTACAGTCCTCGTGTTGGACTATAATCCATAAGAAGTCCTCGTGTTGGACTATAATCCCTCTCAGTCCTCGTGTTGGACAATTGACACTTATACTATGAGTTTGGAAAACTTCGGTAGTTAGTTCTTGTATCAGACATGGTTCTTAACCCTGCATGTGATTATTGTACCATGCTTCACAACATACTGATTTTTGTAGACTTGGTATGACACTTATGAAGGTTTTGACACAATATTCATGTAATAAATATTGTGATATTCATGTTGACTATGTTACAGTACTGTAATTATGCTCTGGTGTTCGTTGAGTTCCTTTTATCATTGTTATTGTACTAGAACCGTGGGTTTGGTATTTAGGAGTTTACAATTTGAGATGTAAGGTATATACATGAGGGTTTCCTTGTTTGGATTATTTCGCTCGACGTACCTATTCTCGTGTTGTAGATTCTTAAATACTTAAACCCTTATTTCGTACGATCAATGAGTTTAGATCTATTTATATATTATCTGTATTTTCATATACAACGAGCCCTACTCCCTTGGGGGTTGGTTGTGATGTTACTCGCTAGCGCTTTGACGCTCGTTGTCCCTCCCCCTTTCAGGTCACGAGCCAGGAGCACGGAGTGTCGCAGGTGGATAGCGGATCACTTTAGTGTTCAGCTTTTACATTTTTTTATGCATTTTGTATCTTGAGCTCCACAGTAGTAGATGATTAGACATTGAGAACTATTTCTTAGAAGTTGTAAAGGCTGTGTGCCTTATTTTCATTTTTGGTCAGATGTTTGTACTTGAGACTTGTTCAGTACCCCTGTTTATCTATTCTGACATTGTTTATGTATTCCCATTTGTTGGATGGTGAGATATCTATTTGATCATTCAGTTTTCATCAGTTATTCGAGTATTATCTTTTACTTGCTTTTGTACCTACACCTGTTATTGATTCTACTAGATAGATGTTAATTGTGATGGTGAAACATGTTATTGCACGGTGTAGTGCATGGCAGGTTTGACATTCTTGGTTTCACCTTGGACTGCAGCCTTGTGTGAACCCAGGGGCGTCACAACTCTGGGGTGGGTCTGAGGAGCAGTGATATCGTGATTGTATATCGTGGATGTTGGTTATTTTCTAGGCTCACACCAGTGAATCGTTTCACTCTGGGATGAGTCTGAGGAGCAGTGATATCGTGGTTGTATATCGTGGTTGTTGGTTATTTTCCAGGCTCACACCAGTGGATCGTTTCACTCTGGGGTGGGTCTGAGGAGCAGGGATATCATTGCACGTAGAAGTGAGATTTGGACCAGTGACCTGTTATAGGATGACTAGGTACATGACATTACGTAGATGATTATGGATTCTTGTGAGATGAGGACTAGTTATATTTCTTTTCATACATAGATCGAGATTAATATTTAATTATCTACAATGTGAGACATATGGTATATACATGAGGGTTTCATTGTTTGGATTATTTCACTCGACGTACTACGTCTCATGTTATAGATTTTTAAGTATTAATTCCATCTAGTTGTATGACCTTGTTACTTGGATGATTGTTCTCATCGCTAGTTGCATGATTGACTTGTTACTTGATTGATTTTGTTGAATTTCCAGTTGCACGTTCTTTGTTATTTCTGTTATCATATCGCTTTTCGCATTGGTTTTTCGTTCGATTTTTTTTGTGGGGTCTTACCGTTTGCCATGCACGCTGACGTACACCTGTTTTCTCTGGTGTACGTCAGACTTAGAGGAAGAACAGGTCTAACTGAAAGATTATCAGGAGCCAGAGGATTCTCAGCAGTAGTGCCTTGTAGACCGAGCAGAAGAAGCCGAAGTTTAGTTATTCCCTCTAGTTGTTCGATGATCTTAGTTTACTTTTTTAGCATTTCCTTTTCCGCTTGATCATTGTATTTTATATTCTCCAGTATTTCATTCAGATAGTTTGTATAAGGGCATGTTTGACCCGTATTTTATGTCTTGGATGATATTCATTTGTGATATGTATTATTTTGTTCTAAGTTTGTCTATTATATTTTTGTTATTTGTGATCGGGGACCTGTGACTTCGCATTGTATTTATTTCTAGATGCTTAGCGTATTAGATTGAGAAGAAGGGGTCTAGCACTTATCTCTCCTCTGTCTAATACGTCGTGGGTTTGTTCACGTCTCGATTCCCCCGTTATTTTGGGAAGCGGGGCGTGACAAGTTTTAGTGGTGGCCCATGCAGGTCTTGGTCCCGAGTTCCTACCAGTAAGAATATAGTGGATTATTTAGATACATATCATATTTCATCCGTAAGACTATAGTTAGCCCTTATTCTAACATCTTGATGAATTACATCTTAGTCCCTACCTAATCACTTTTTGACTCGGGAACTTTCCACTATTTCTTGTCTCGTAACTTTCCACTGTTTCTTATTTATTGTCTCCTCTGCTTATGGATGTCGTTCCATATATATCTATCCTTGGGTTCTTTGTGCATCATTCTTATTTTAATTCTGAGCACGGAATTTGTTTTAAGGGGGGTAGAATGTAAGGATCATGAATTTTGATACTAGTTAAAATAATTTTTTGGTATTTTAAAATATTATTTTTAGAAAAGTATTTGTATTTTCTTAGCCTTCTAGAATTTTCTATGTTTTTAAAGTTCAAATTTTATATTTATATAAATGATTTAATATCTATAAATTTATTTTGAGCGGTAAAAATTTCTGAAATTAATCTATTGTATTATTATTATTACGTATTATTTCGTGTATTATGTTGAATTATTAAGCAAGTATTATTTGTGTAAATTATTATATTATTTTAAATTTTTACGTATCAGCTGTCGTAATACAACTGGTACGTTTTATTATGTAGATAATTCTCCCGTAATTATTTGATTTTAAATTACCCTGAAGGTCGAACCCGAGAACAACATAGATCTACAAATGTACATAATGTGGATAGGAAATTTACAAAATTTACCAAACAAATTAAAGAGATAAAAGTCATTCTCAAAATTATAAAAAAGAAAAATTAAGAAAAACAAAAATCATACTTCATTTAAAAGCACGAGTTCGGGAAAAGCTTTCTATAGGCAAAATTACCATGTACTATTTTAAATATTTAATTTAAATTATAATCTATACTAATCATACTTATATCCTATTCTAATACCCCTTGAAATATCTATAGCTAAACAATTTAAATAAGATTAATAAAATATATGAAATAGCTCCGTAGTATCAGTTTATTATATGAAGTATTATAAAAAAAGGAAAAAGATTTAAAAATTAGACAAAACACTCTCAAAAGTTTAAAATTACACAAAATAAAAAGCTAAAAATTTAGAACTTGGCAAATAAAAGAGTAATTGTGTGATATTCTTTCATTAATATATATAAATATAATTTATTTAAGGTTTACTATCCCTTTTTAGAATCTAAAAATAGTCAAGTTAATACTGGTAAAAAAATAGTAGTAATAACATATTAAAAATATCCAGTTAAAGAATAAAAAATTTTAAAAAATATATGATAGATTAAAAATTAATATTATTGTATAAATTAAAGTAACTGTATATAATTTTACCAATATGTTAGAGCAGCAAAAATACATAAGTATCATTAATTAATAGAAGACTAAATCGCAAAAAACTAATAAAAGACTATAATATAATAGCTTAACATCAATTGATTATAATTTATAAATATTGATCTCTAATGGTAATAATATTTATAGGGTAAAAAATTATAAATTATGTATGGAGAACTATTAGAAAATTTAGAGATATCCTTCAAAAGAATCAAATGGTTTTCATTTCAAATAGAATTTAGAATGTCCATGAACCACTTTAATTAACACTAACATAAGTTATATTTATCAAAGAAACACCGACTGAATACCCCTGAAGAATATATTGAACAACTTTGTTCCAATCAAAGAAACAATCTTCATGAAAGATAAAAAAACTTTACTAAGTCATGACTCTGCGTAAGCAAAAAATATAAAATCGCCCTTTTCTTTTTCTTATATAGTATCACGATCCTGCGTGTGTCTTTATTTAGGGGTATGACTACTAACGAATGATCAATTCTTAAAAACACCATCAAAGATAATTATGTAATAGCACTATTAGAATTCAAGATCTCTAAATATGAAGGTAGTATATTTCATTACTAAAATTCTTATTAAAGACCACTAAATATAAAATTCACCTTATATCTGTCTCAAATTTATAGAGGAGATATGCATGTCATTATAAATTGCATCAATAATATATATCATACTCCCTTTAAAAGCACGAGTTCGGGAAAATCTTTCTGTAGACAAAAATACCCCTATAAAGTTTAAACTATCCTATCTATATTCAAATTCTAATTTTTAAATTATATTTAATGATTTATTCTATAGGTTTGTTATGGTGGTTATATATAAAACCAATTAGGATAATATTCGGTGACACATCCCTAAATTTTCAACAAAAGAAAAACAATTTCATGTATGTTCGGAACTGTTTCTGTTGATTTCTTCTACCAAAAGCACATGAAGAATTCCCGTGTGTATGGGTTTGTTATGCTGGTTATATATAAAACCAATTAGAATTAATGTTCGGAACTGTTTCTGTTGATTTCTTCTACCAAAAGCACATGAATAATTCACGTGTGAATTCTTATCCTAATAATATTAAGTTGTAATGTAGTTTTCAATTCTTATCCTAATAATATTTTTATATGTTTTCTAATAATATTAAGTTGTAATCGTAATGTAGTTTTCAATTCTTATCCTAATAATATTTTTTCTAATAAGACAAATTCCCTTAACACAATTCAAATCCTAATAAAACTCTAATTATGAATATTATCCTATCACATGCAATACCTCATGCCTATATATAAACCTAGAAATTACACAATTTTTATAGTAACTTCATCTTCTTCAACATGTATGTTCCTTTTTTATTTTCATGATGATGATGAATGATGATTATTGTTTAGAAATATTGTGTATTTGAATTTAGTGGTGATATTTGTTTTATACTGCAATTACTTTTTATGGCAATTGATATTTTTAAATTTTTCCTTCAAATTTCATGCAAAATTTCGAGGATTAAGGATTTGATTGTTGCAGGTTCTCCCATCTATCAAGGTAAATCTTCATGTTTGATATTATTTTAATTTGGATTTATTTGAGTTTATATGTTTAATTTGGATTAATATCCATCAAGTTTTTCAGAACTTCCCCTTTTCTTTTTGTTGCTGAAATCAAAAATTTATTCTTTTCCAACTTTAATCTATTATGCTTGAAGAAAAAATTCACATCATGCGTTCTAGGATTTATGCATTTCTTTGTGTAGTTATACAATGTTAATCACTGCTTGATGCATGGTTGTGCCGCAATAATGAATTTATATTCATGCTTTGTTGTGTAACTTGTGTCCTCTCTCATGCTTTTAGAGTATAAAATAATTTAGTATAATAACATTGTACACTGTCAATTGTCTCATTGATTTTCTCATTGATTTTAGCAGGGAGCCATTATATAATAAGTTGGAGTTGTTCAAGATATTAACATCATTTGACTATTTGGTATGTTGTCTTCAAGCAATTGCCTTTAGTTTCGGCTTGAGCTCAGAAATTGCTTTTTGAGGAATTAGAGCACAAACCATTCAAAAGCTTTATTATGATCACAGAAGATCTATACACTTAGGCAAAAATTACACAGTATATCATTTATGGGCTTTTGCATCTTTTCAACTGATATCAGAAGAAGAAACAATATCAAAAAGTATGCAAAAGAAAGAAATTCTCAACATCAATATCAAATCCATATTGCAATCGTGTACTAGCAACAAAAGCAAACAATTCCAATGACCCTAAAGTCCTAAACACAAATTCCGTCTAAAAACACAATTTTTAACAAGTAGTCCATAAACTCATAATTGTCAAATTATAACCCACGCCAAATCCAAATTTAAACACAAAAATTTCAAATTTCAAGTAAAAAAACCAAAACTTACAATCTCGCATTAGCAACAAAATCAAACAAATCAGATGACTAGAACCACAGAATTCTACTAAAAAGACAACATCCCAAAAAAATCAGAGCCCAAAACCAAATTAAACCCAAAAAAATTCAAAATTCAAAAGAGACCACAAAAAAAATTTACCACTAAAGGCCAGTCCATAGCAAGAAACAACACAAATTTGAATCACGATGTTCTCCTTCCTCGTGAAGGGCCTCCCCCCAAACCCTAATTTCTCAGCCACCCCAGTCCAGCTCTTCACCATAAAAAACCCCAATTGTCTCATTGATTTTAGCAGGGAGCCATTATATAATAAGTTGGAGTTGTTTAAGATATTAACTTCATTTGACTATTTGTTATGTTGTCTTCATGCAATTACCTTAGTTTCGGCTTGAGCTCAGAAATTGCTTTTTGAGGAATTAGAGCACGAACCATTCAAAAGCTTTAGTGCTGCTAGGTAAAATTTGTGGATTTTTTCTTTGTGTGAATTCTTAAATGTTTTTTTTAAATTGGGGATAGAATAGGACTGATTATGTGTTATGTGGTTAGAACAACTAGGTAGAGATAATTATGATGCACATTATTCTTTGGAATTTTGTTCATTTTTTGTGGGAGATTGTTCAGTGAAGTTTAGTTCTATAAATAACGCCTATTTGCATTCTTCCTATTAATTTTAATCTTAACAAGTTTTATGATCCTGCATTTATGATATATTAGTGGTCCCTTCATCAGATTACCATTGTGTTGAATATTATCTTTGGTATTATTAATGTGATGAACTATTTCTTAGTTTAGCATTTTATTTTATTTCTTCCCCCGTTACTTTGATATTCGAAAGTTTCTCTGCTATTTAATTATAGTACCCTCTGTTTTTCCCCCTAATATATACCGAGGCCATGTTTAACGCGTTATACATTTAGAAAAGTATAATACACATATGT
>BQKN01014122.1:0-17074 GCA_022839385.1 Asparagus kiusianus | reverse complement strand
AAAAAAAAGAAAAAAAAGTGTATACTGTAGCAACAACCAAAACAAAACAGAGAGCATAAATTTAGTTGTTCTTCCCTTCCTCTCTCTTCATATATCTTGATTATTTAATTGCCTCTTTGTTAGTAGTTGATCCAAAAGATGATCAGTTGGCATATCTACAAGAAGATGTTGGGAAGACTCAGCCACAACGTCATGAGAACTAGAGAAAATCGAAGGTAGGGGTGGGCGTGAGCAGATTCGAACCCCACGCCGAACCTGCCAAGATCTCCTTAGGGTCAAGACTCATCTGACACACAGGGGCCATCCAGGCCCATTATAGACATGAACCGTGGGCCGGGCTGGGTTCTGCTCTAAACCCATGAACAAAGAAGTAGGCTCGACCCTGCCCACGCCCGAACTGACACATGTCCAACCTGGTTCGGGCCCCCCTCAGGTAATAGTTATATTTTTAAATTATTTTACTAGTAACTAAATAGAAAATTATAACCTCCAGGCATATCAGTTTTATTTTTACTAGTAGTAGAGATTTTCTCATCTCTATACATTATTTTGATGAATATTTATAATCATGTTGATTTACTAAAAACACTCAAATTGTGAATTTTTTGTCCTTTTAGATAATTTCATTGACATTTGTAGATTTATACGGTTTAGTCTTTCTAAAAAGATAAGGTACAGGTTTTTCTCTTTAAACCATACATATTAATGTGACAAAAAATTTGAGAAGGAAAAAAATTTAAAAGAAAAAGAATTGAACAGCAAAAAAGAATGCGGGCCGACCCGTGATCCGAGCCGTCGTGGGCTAGATCAGACCCGACCTGGCCCCATGCATGCCGTGGGCCAGGCTAGGTCCAGCCTTAGACCCGAGATAAAGTGCTCGACCCGGCCCGCTGAGGCCCGAGTCTGAACTGGCCCGAGGCAAAACCGAACAGGCTTGTTCATGGGTTAGACCCAACCTGGCCCACGCCCACCCTTGATTCGAGGCTAGCCAAATATGTCACAATACCAGATACTTGGGAAGAACAGTATCTTGAATTTGAAATAACAACGTATAACGAATAGCTAAGAAGATCCCTCTATTAGTAAATTTTCGAACTCTTTATTTTGTCCATTTAGTTTGTGTTTTGTCCATTTAGTTTGTGGGGAAAATGTTCTGCTTTTAGACAGTCTATGAGCTCTTGTGGGCATCAAGAAAGGCGCTTTTGACGTTTTCCACTCATTAAAAATCATATAAGCAAAATGCTCGCGTACTCTAAATATATACCATATTTTTTTATTAAGCAATTAGGTTGGTTTCTTGCCCATCACTAGCTCTACCATATTTGTTAATTAAGCTAACAATAGTGAATTCATGAGGGACAATTGTGTAGCCACATTATGCATGGATTGTAAGAGAACTGATAACAAAGTGGACCCAAATTTATTTCCACAACGAGCTTAGTACAATAAGATACAAAACCGTAAAGCACAAATTCCATCAATTAATATCCATTCAAGCCCCTCATTTAAACCAGGACAACTCTTACAACAACAACAACAACAAAGTCCAGTGAGAGAAACCATGCATCTCCACTAGTTTTTATTCACAACTGGAATATTATCATCAAAAGCTCCCTGGCAGCATCACAACGCTCACAAAGTGAAGAGTAAACAAACTAACAAGAACGCAACACGAGAAATGACAGAAAAAGAGTTTTTTTTGTTGTTGGTTTGGGTGGGGTGGGGTGGGAGGGGGATGTGTTGAAGAGAAACTGGGAGAAAGGCTTGACCTTCCCTTTCACTAGTGGAAAAGCCAGTATCGCTGACGGCAACAACGCTGACGGGAGTTTCCCGTCAGCGATGTTTATATCGCTGACGGGGATTCCCGTCAGCGAAGTTGCCGTCACAGTTGAGATATACCCGTCGCCAATGTTATTATTGCCGACGGAAATAAACATCGCTGACGGGAATCCCGTCAGCGATGTTTGATATATATTTCACCCGATCGCGATCAGCCTGTCGTTCCCAAATTAAAAAGCCCTAATTCCAGCCTCCGCCGCCGCCCTCGACACCCTTCTGGAAGCTCTGTTTTCCCGCTGACCTAACCCCACTTCACCGCCGGTCGCCCTCGCCATTACCCCTCGCGGCCGCCCTAGATCGCGAACTCCGTCACCTCCCGCTCCTCCTCTCCGACTCCACTGCCCGTGCGCCGACGCCCCGGAGCCCCGAACCCCAATCTCTCGCCGGAGCTCGCCGCGGCACCGCCCCCGCTCAACTCGCAGAAACCTCTCTGTAAGGGATTTTTGTAAATTTTTTTGTTGTAATTTTAGATTTTGTTGTAAAATTTTAAAATAGCCAATAATAATAACAATAATCCAGGGGTCTATCTGTAACAATAAAACTACAGAGTTACTAAGTTCGAAACAACAATACGGCTGGGGTTCTATTTGCAATTAACCTTTACGTTTAATATATTGTGACCATAAAGAAAGAAATTGACAAATTCCAAAACTGAAAACGGAAATAATTATGAGTTCCATTAGAAAGATTAAATGTAAGTATATATGTACTTAAGATGCATGAGATGAAGCAGATGGCTTATTGCATACTTTGCATGTGATAATCATGTATTGTTAAAGATATTATTTTTCCTTAATTGCTGCAAAGGTTTCTAGCATAACTGATAATTAAACTTAAGATGCATGAGATGAGGCAACAATCATGTGATAATCAACTCGCAGAAACCTCTCTGTCAGTGATTTTTTAAAATTATTTTGTTGTAATTTTAGGTTTTGTTGTTGTTTCTGATCTGATATTTGATTTCTTGCAATTGTAGTGCAGGAGATCCAAGCGGGTCTTACGTTTTCTTGGATTGCAGTGCAAGAGATCCAAGCGGTAATTTCTTGTCCTTTTTTGATCCTTCAGTTCAAAATTGGATTTTGATGGGCTTTAATGTAGATGAATAAGTTTAATTATCTTTCCTAATATGAAGAAGTTTAATTATCTTTCCTAATATGAAGATCAAAATATTAGGGGTTTTCTGATATTTTGAAAATTAAGGGGGGTTATTTGATAATAGTCCCAAAGTTAATGGGATTTACTGATATTTAGCCTTTATCTTAACCGAAAATTTTAATTAGTTAGATATATCGAGTTTGTATTGTGTTATATATCATGATTTTATGAATCGGAAGTCGTTAGCCTAGTTTCCCGTCTAATATTGTTGGATGTGAGTCTCTTCTGATATAAACTCACGCAATTCTAGTTGAATGTGAAAATACTTTTTACATCTAAAGAGAATAACATGATTTATGTTAGGAGCATGCTCTACATGCAATAATTATTAGATCTATCCGGGGAGGATTCTGTTGAATATCATATCTCCATGATAATGTTTTGATGATAACAATTTATACAATATGTGTGTACTAACTTTTATATGCAGATTTCAATATCAGAATATGTGAAAAGTGCAAGTTGATTTCAAGGTATTTTGAAGTGAAGAAAATGAAGATCAAATGAGATAATGTATTTTATATTTTCTTTACTTAGAATTATTGTACAAGCCTTGATCACACACATACACACACACACACTATTTTAGAACACACTAACACAGGCTTAGTGTGTTGGTTAACTATAGAAATCCCCTATGTTAACCATTAGAATTATAGTTAAAACTTGATTATAAAAACTCTTTAAAGCAGAATTTTTACTCTTAGTAGTCGACTAATTAGAATAGTAGTCGACTACTCATGTATAAAACTCAAATACATGTTTCTGTCAATTTACAGTATAGTCGACTAATATTGATTATAGTCGACTACTCAGGTGTTTGACAGAAGCATAAGTTTCTGATATTTTACAGTGTAGTCGACCAATTAACATTATAGTCGACTACTGAACTCAAATTTTATTTTATAAGTTTCTGTCAAAATACAGTGTAGTCGACTAATGAGCATTATAGTCGACTACTGAGAAAATTTTCCTAAAACACAGAGTCTGTTTGAACTCAGTGTAGTCGACTAATGTCAATAGTAGTCGACTACAGATACAATTTTTCCAGTTTTCAAAGTTTGAATATATGACTGTTTATAGCCGTTTTTAAACGTTTTTAAAGTTTAAAAATTTGTCTTTTCAAGGGCTATAAATAGGTTATTTGTTCAGAAAAATTGTAGAGGCATACATACCCATAAGCTTTGATCTTTGTGTAATTTTTCAAGTGAAAAACATTCAGATTTTTGAGAAAAAGAAGAATTTCTGAAATTGCCTTTAATCATTCATCAAATACTTATCATTTAGGCAATTTACAGAGGTTAAAAGAATCCTAAGCCACTGCTGCACTTCATTACACATTCAAGGCTTATAGGATCAATTGTGTTCTTGCTTCAAAAGGATTTTTCTCGGGTTTGAGAGGGTTGATCTCTTGGTGTAGAGATTGGTGTTCAAATTGACAAGGTGTTTGTCAATTGGTGTTGTAATTTGCAGGGACTTGTAAATTGGTCAGGTTTGCATTTGATTTTGTAAGTTTATTCAAAATCATAGTGGAAACTCTCAAGCGGGATTTGCTTGAGGACTGGATGTACACCGGATTGGTAGAACCAGTATAAAATCCCTGTGTTTGTGATTGTGATTTTCTAAGATTGCTATTTTTCATTGCAATTTATAATATACTTTGCATAACTTTTAAAAGAACACTATTCACCCCCCTCTAGTGTTCAAGTGTATCTATTTCAGATCCTACATTTGGTATCAGAGCAAGGTGAAAGATGGCATCTCCAAATACATCATAATTCAAAGAAGGTTACTCTACAAATCGTCCTCCAATGTTCGATGGATTGAACTACAACTATTGGAAGTGTCGAATGAAAATTTACCTTCAATCAATTGGCTACGAACTTTGGAACGTCGTGGAAACTAAATATGAGAAGCCAACAACTCCTTTCGCGGAATGGACTACATCTCAAAGGAACAATGCAAATTTGGATTCTAAAGCAATGAATGCCTTATTTTGTGCACTTGACAAGAATGAATTCAATAGGGTGTCAACGGCCACATCCGCATATGATATTTGGCACACACTCGAGGTAACTCATGTAGGTATAAATAAAGTTAAAGAATCTAAAATTTCTATTCTTGTGCACAGATTTGAATTATTCAAGATGAAGGAAAATGAGACTATTGGAGAAATGTTCACAAGATTCACCGACATCACAAATTCTCTCATTGGTCTTAGAAAAACATATACTCAAGTGGAGATGGTAAGAAAGATACTTCGTTCACTTACTCTACAATGGGAAAAGAAAGTTACCGTAATTGAAGAAGCCAATGATTTGTCAACTCTTACGGTTGAAAATCTTATTGGCAATCTTATGGCATATGAAGTTCAACTTGAAGATAGAAAGAATGATGAAGAATCAAAGAACAAGAAAGTTCTTGCATTCAATACCACTTCCGATAAAGAAGATTCAGATGATGATGATGAAGAAATGGGCATGTTTGCACAAAAATTTCGGAAATTTATAAAACGAGGTAATTTTAAATCTAAAAGTTAAAATTCAAATAACCCTGTTTGTTTTAAGTGTAATAAACCAGGGCATATGAAAAAAGATTGTCCAATGTTGAAGAATAAGCAAAAATCAAGTTATTTCAACAACTTCAACAATATTCAAAATAACAAGAAAAGGAAAGCAATGGCAGTCACTTGGGATGATAGTGATGAGTCATCCTCAGATAAAGAAATTGAAGAAAAGGAAAGTGCTCACATGTGTTTCATGGCACAAGATGAAGTAAGTAAAAATGAAAAACTTTTAGATGCTTTTAATGAATTATATGAAACTTTTATGAGATTAAAAACTTCACATAATTTTCTTAAAGGTGAAAATAAAAGATTACTTGAAGAAATTTCTGATTTAAATTCCTCTACTTTTTCTAATTCTCAAATAATTGATTTGAAAGAAGAAAATTTTTCTTTACTTAAAGAAAATGAATGCTTATCTAATGAAAATAAATATTTAAAATCAGAATGTAATAATTTAAATATTCATATTAATAATTTAGAAAAAGATATTTCTTCTTTTAAATCAAGATATGAAGATATATGTCTAAATGTAAGCAAATTTAATAAAGGTAAAGAAAATCTCAATAATATTCTTTCTTTTCAAAGAGAATCACAAAAGACAAAAGGATTAGGTTTTCAATTTAATAAAAATAAATCAAAGAAAACAATTTTTGTAAAACCTTCTCATGACTTGTATGATTATAGAACTGAAAATATGTGTAAAAAGAAATCAAAATTATTTTCTATTTGGGTTCCAAAAGAATTATCTTCTTTACATAAGAATTTTTATATTTCTGATTTTATTAAAAATATTTGTTTATCACCTAACTATTTAGGCAAATCAAACTCTTCATGGGTTTGGTTTCCTAAAGGCTAATTTAAAGGACCCAACATAGTATGGGTACCAAAATATAAATGTTTATTATTTCAGGTATCCAAGAAAGATAGGTGGATTTTGGATAGTGGTTGCTCCAAACATATGACTGGAAACATATAATTGTTGTAATCTTTTCAAAACAAGGATGGTGGTACCGTTACTTTTGGAGATAACAACAAAGGAAAAGTCATCGGTATTGGATCTGTCGGTAATCCAAACAAACCTATCATTGATAATGTTCTTTTAGTTGATGGTCTTAAACATAATTTATTAAGTATTAGTCAACTTTGTGATAAAGGTTTTAAAATTGTTTTTGAAAAAGAATCATGCTTAATTTATGATATTGATTTAATAACTATTATTTTTAAAGGTTATAGAAAGAATAACATATATGTGTTATCTATAAATAATATTTCAAATGAACATTATCTTATTGCATCATCTAATGATTCTATTTTATGGCATAAACGTTTTGGACATGTTAATTTTAAACATATGTCAAAGATTTCTAAAAATGATTCAGTAAATGGTTTACCTAAGATGTCTTTTAAAAATAATTTTTGTGATGCATGTCAACAAGGAAAAATGCACAAATCTTCTTTTAAATCTAAAAATATAATATCTACAAATAGACCATTAGAATTAATTCATATAGATCTTTTTGGTCCATCAAGAGTTGCATCTTTAAATGGAAGTAGATATGCATTTGTTCTTGTTGATGATTTTTCTAGATTTACATGGGTAATTTTTCTTAAAAATAAAAATGATGCTTTTAATGAATTTTCAATATTTTGCAAAAGAATTCAAAATCAAAAATCTACCTCTATTATCTCTATTCGTAGTGATCATGGAGGTGAATTTGAAAATGAATTATTTGTAAATTATTGTGACAAACATGGTATATCACATACTTTTTCTTTTCCTCGTGTTGCTCTACAAAATGGAGTTGTAGAAAGAAAAAATAGAACTTTACAAGAATGTGCTAGAACCATGTTATGTGATAGTAATTTACCTAAATATTTTTGGGCAGAAGCTGTATCAACAGCTTGTTATGTTTTAAATAGAGTTTTATTAAGACCTATTTTAAAGAAAACATCTTATGAATTATTTTATAACAAAATTCCTAAAGTATCCTACTTTAAAGTTTTTGGTTGTAAATATTTTATCTTAAACATAAAAGATAATTTAGATAAATTTGATTCTAAATTAGATGAAGGAATTTTTGTTGGATATTCTAATCATTGTAAAGCATATAGAATATATAACAAAAGAACACTAGTTATTGAAGAATCCTTACATGTTTGTTTTGATGAAATTTTTTCAAAAACACCTATTATATTAAATAATAATGATGATATAATTGATACTATTCATGATACTCCAATGATAGATATTACAAAAGATGATAAAATACAAAATAATTTACCTAAAGATTTTGTAGAAGTTAGAAATCATCCACATGATTTAATTATTGGAAATATTCAGATAAAGTAACTACAAGATCTCATTTTAATTTGATTGCTCATAATACTTTTATTTCAACTATTGAACCTAAAAATATAAAAGAAGCACTTCTTGATGATTCATGGATAATTGCTATGCAAGATGAACTTAATCAATTTACTAGAAACAATGTTTGGGATCTTATACCTAGACCTCAAAATAAATCCATTATTAAAACAAAATGGATTTTTAGAAACAAATTAGATGAATTTGGTCAAGTTGTTAGAAACAAAGCTAGATTAGTTGCTCAAGGTTATAATCAAGAAGAAGGAATTGATTATGATGAAACTTATGTACCTGTTGCACGATTAGAATCAATTAGGATTTTACTTGCATTTGCATGTTTTATGAATTTTAAATTATTTCAAATGGATGTTAAAAGTGCTTTTCTAAATGGTTTTATAAAAGAAGAAGTTTTTGTAGAACAACCTCCAGGTTTTGAACATGAAAATTTTCCAAATCATATTTTTAAACTTAAGAAAACATTATATGGTCTTAAACAAGCACCTCGTGCTTGGTATGATAGATTAAAGAAATTTCTTTTATCTTCAGGTTTTGAAATTAAAAAAGTTGATTCAACATTATTTATTAAGAAAATAAACAAAGATATATTACTAATTCAAATTTATGTAGATGATATTATTTTTGGTTCTACTAACAACAATCTTTGTCAAGAATTTGCTAAGACTATGCAGGATGAATTTGAAATGAGTCACATGGGTGAACTAAATTTCTTTCTTGGACTACAAATTAAGCAATTGAAAGAAAGAATATTCATCAATCAAAGCAAGTATGCAAAAGATTTACTCAAACGATTTGGATTGGAAAATTCATCAAGCAAACCAACACCAATGAGCACCACTACATCACTTGACAAAGATGAAAATGGTAAGAATGTTGATCAAAAGCTCTATCGAGGTATGATTGGATCACTTCTTTACATTACCGCAAGTAGACCTGATATAATGTTTAGTGTATGTTTATGTGCAAGATTTCAATCTAATCCTAAAGAATCTCATCTTAAAGCAGTAAAAAGAATTTTTAGATATATTAAAGATACTACAAATTATGGTTTATTTTATCCTAAACATAGTTTTTTTGATTTAATATCATATAGTGATGCTGATTTTGCCGGATGTAAATCTGATAGAAAAAGTACAAGTGGAACATGTCATTTCTTAGGACATTCACTTGTATCTTGGTTTAGTAAAAAGCAAAATTCAGTGTCATTATCAACAACTGAAGCTGAATATATTGCTGCAAGTCTTGCATGTGCACAAATATTATGGATGAAACAAACTTTAACTGATTATGGCATAAATTGTCCCATATCATCTATTATGTGTGACAATTCTAGTGCAATTAATTTATCTAAAAATCCTATTCAACACTCACGTACAAAACACATTGATATTAGACATCATTTTTTACGTGATCATGTGCTTAAAGGTGACATTTCATTAGAATTTATACATACAGATAAACAAATTGCAGATATATTAACAAAACCCCTAAAAGAAGAAATTTATGTTAAATTAAGAAGGGAATTAGGTATATGTTCATTTGAAGATTTAAATTAATTTTTAAAATAAACAAATATACATTTATATACTATAATTAGTCGACTAATTTGACTTATAGTCGACTACATGCACAAGCAATACAAATAATTTTTCCTGAAAATTTCAGTGTAGTCGACTACTTACCTTTATAGTTGACTACTCAATGTTAAAATCTTAAAAACAACTTTCTATTGTTTACAGTGTAGTCAACTATAATACAGATTAGTCGACTACTCTGAGTTAAAAACTAAAACTTATCTTTCTGTCGAGTACAGTGTAGTCGACTACTCTCACTATTAGTCGACTACTGATCCTGTATTTTTAGTGTTACAGTTTTTAAGCCTAGTGGATTTTTCTTAGATTCAAACTAAAAACCCATTACCCATACCCGTTTTACTTAAGTAAAATCAATCTCAACCATTCTTTTTCAACTCCATAAATCCTAACCATACATTTAACATCAAATCTTAACCCTACACTCAATTTACTATTAAATCTCAACCATACATTATGTTTTATTTTTAAAAGATAAAGTTAAAAACAAAAACTACCCTCTAACTACACCCAAAACCGAAACCCCATCTTCCTCACGGCAGTGTCATCGAATCTAGGTTAGGGCATCTCATTTTTCTCTTTTTTCTCATCAATTTCTTCAATTCTCTTTCAAACTTGTCAAGCAATCAGGCTCAATAGTCGACTAATCCAGGCTATAGTCAACTAATCTAGGGTTTCTATAGTTTGGGGTATTGTTCTAAATTTGATCTTTACATCTTTAGCAATTTATCTATCTAATCATGTCTAGATCTAAGAAAGCTAAGCAAACCCATACCTCTGTCAATGATGAAATCATCATATATTTAAAAAGTCCTGATTTATTAGAAGAATTTAACAAATTATCAGCTTTTGAAGTTCTTCCAGGACGATTTGTGAAATTTGATGATTTTATACCTTAGAACTTTGGTTCATATTTTAAAAATGTGGGATTGCTTGAGTTATTTTCTGCTGAAAATAGGAAACCCACATATCCGTTTCTTGTGCAACTGTTCTATACAAATATAGAACGTGTGGGAACTATTGGTGGCTCGGAAAAACTAAAACTCTTGTTAAAGGAATAAAGATTAACTTAACTACAAAGTCAATTAGTAAAATTTTCAATATTCCTTATCAAGGAGTTTCTCTTAGGTCTGTTAGGATGAATGATTCAGAACTTTTGACAAATCCTATATTTCTTCCTGGATATGGTAAACCATTAAACAACTCAAACAAACTTCGTCCAATTCCTAGGTTCATTGCTCGTATCCTAGCCTATAACTTGTTTCCAAAAACTGGAAGTTTTCATTTCATTTCCCTAGATTTAGCAAAAGCTTTATATGCTATAATAAGAAATATACAAGTTAATTGGGCTGAAGTTTATTTTGACAATCTTTTAACTATTCCAAGAGGATTTCTACCTTATGGTGCATTCCTAACTAAAATCTTTGACAAATTCTATGTAGATCTCCAATCTGAAAATTCTGTTGTCTGTTCTATTGAATTTTTTGACTCTAATGCCCTAACTAGGATGAAATTGACAAACTTTGAAATTCAAGAACAAAATCCTCCTCAAAATGAACCTGAATCTCATCAAGAAGATATTCCACAATCTTCAACTCAAGCAGGAGCTTCTTCAAGTCAACCACCACCATTTCCTACAGAACACTCTTGCTTTTCAGACGTGCAATACAACACTTTAAGTGCACGTATCCTTGAACTTGAAACTGGTCAAAGAGCTCTCTATGCACAAAATTCATACATCATTAGTAATCAAGAAGACCTAATCAAGAAATTTGAAGACTTGGACACAAAGCTCAATACATATTTTCAAGGACAACAACCTCCTCCAGCACCTTAAGATGTTTTAATATTATGTGTCAAAACAATTATGTTATTATGTTTAAGTTTCAAAAACTTTGTCGTTGTGTGTTGTTAGGGCTTATGTAATATGTTTCTTATGTTATTACTATGTCACTTATGTTAATTATGTGCTTATATTATCTATGATAATGTTTGGTTAGATAATGCATGTGCTATATATTTTAAACAGATCATGGTGATGAACATTGTGGAACTTTTGATCTTTATGGCAAGTCTTTGCCTACCTATTTGGATGGGTGAAGTTATGGATTATGTTCATAACCTGGATGATTTGTTTGAAGTTTTAGCTCATGTTGAAGAAATAATGTCATGTTTAGCTTCCTCTTTTTGTTGATAACAAAGGGGGAGAAATAGTTATGAGTTATGTTATGTAAGTACTGTTATAGACTTATATTGCATATATGTAGTGGGAGTAAGTATTATATGCAAGGGGAGTAAGTATGTTTATTTCATTATGCAGTTAACCTGATTATAAAATACATAACTTGGCATAAATTATTTGTTATCATCAAAAAGGGGGAGAATGTTGAATATCATATCTCCATGATAATGTTTTGATGATAACAATTTATACAATGTGTGTGTACTAACTTTTATATGCAGATTTCAATATCAGAATATGTGAAAAGTGCAAGTTGATTTCAAGGCATTTTGAAGTGAAGAAAATGAAGATCAAATGAGATAATGTATTTTATATTTTCTTTACTTAGAATTATTGTACAAGCCTTGATCATACACATACACACACACACACACTATTTTAGAACACACTAACACAGGCTTAGTGTGTTGGTTAACTATAGAAATCCCCTATGTTAACCATTAGAATTATAGTTAAAACTTGATTATAAAAACTCTTTAAAGCAGGATTTTTACTCTTAGTAGTCGACTAATTAGAATAGTAGTCGACTACTCATGTTTAAAACTCAAATACATGTTTCTGTCAATTTACAGTATAGTCGACTAATATTGATTATAGTCGACTACTTAGGTGTTTGACAGAAACATAAGTTTCTGATATTTTACAGTGTAGTCGACCAATTAACATTATAGTCGACTACAGAACTCAAATTTCATTTTATAAGTTTCTGTCAAAATACAGTGTAGTCGACTAATGAGCATTATAGTCGACTACTGAGAAAATTTTCCGAAAACACAGAGTCTGTTTGAACTCAGTGTCGTCGACTAATGTCAATAGTAGTCGACTACAGATACAGTTTTCCCAGTTTTCAAAGTTTGAATATGTGACTGTTTATAGTCGTTTTTAAACATTTTTAAAGTTTAAAAATTTGTCTTTTCAAGGGCTATAAATAGGTTATTTGTTCAGAAAAATTGCAGAGGCATACATACCCATAAGCTTTGATCTTTGTGCAATTTTTCAAGTGAAAAACATTCAGATTTTTGAGAAAAAGAAGAGTTTCTAAAATTGCCTTTAATCATTCATCAAATACTTATCATTTAGGCAATTTACAGAGGTTAAAAGAATCCTAAGCCACTGCTGCACTTCATTACACATTCAAGGCTTATAGGATCAATTGTGTTCTTGCTTCAAAAGGATTTCTCTCAGGTTTGAGAGGGTTGATCTCTTGGTGTAGAGATTGGTGTTCAAATTGACAAGGTGTTTGTCAATTGGTGTTGCAATTTGCTGGGACTTGCAAATTGGTCAGGTTTGCGTTTGATTTTGTAAGTTTATTCAAAATCATAGTGAAAACTCTCAAGCGGGATTTGCTTGGGGACTGGATGTACACCGGATTGGTGGAACCAGTATAAAATCCCTGTGTTTGTGATTGTGATTTCCTAAGATTGCTATTTTTCATTGCAATTTATAATATACTTTGCATAACTTTTAAAAAAATACTATTCACCCCCCCTCTAGTGTTCAAGTGTATCTATTTCAGATCCTACAGATTCTCCTTCTCGTATAGGTTAGGAATATAGTAGTGTATCGTCTATCTTTGTATACTTTACGTATTTTTATTCTAACAAAATTTCGATAACACATACCGCATTGTTCTCCGTGTACAATAAGCGTATGTTGTTTTGCGTATCGATCTATAATCGATCTATTATCGATGATTGATACGCATTATAACATACGCACAGTGTACTCGGAGAACAGCGGGTAGGTGCTGCCGAAATTTTTAAGAAATAAAAACGCATAAAGATGATGAAGGTAGTTGTAGACACTACTATATTCCTAATAGGATAGGTCCATTTCCTATGATAGCCGTTAAAGTCTCTTATTGAAAATATGAGCGTTAGATTTTACTCCCACATAATTTATGTTCTAGTAATTTTCCCTCCGAGATTATTATAATTTGAATTTCCTTGATGTCGTGAAGAAAGTTAATATCATGCAACCGTTAATTTGATGTGTTACTAATAAAAATTCACATTACCTAATTATGTGTAATATCATATAGATGAGGATAGTTCCCGACAAATCATGGATCGATATTCCTTGTATTGATAGATGAAGGCATAGTCGATATAAAGATGGAATAAATCAATTCATTCAATACGCGTTGGCAGACCCACGGAAGTTAAATAGTGATGTCGTGTATTGTCCCTGCTGTTGGTGTAAAAATAGGGCATTAGTGGATAAAAGTGATTTACAAAAACACTTAATATCAGGATTTCATGAGGAGTACAAATGTTGGACGTTTCATGGGGAAGGATGCCTTGAAGAAATGGAACTGATGGAGGATACCGGTACGTCCGGTGGGAGAATAGATGGTACGAGAATAGATGATACACATACGATGCTCGCGGATATGTTAACAGTTCCTAATATAGATCAATCTAAAGATGCCGAGGATGCTGACGAGTCAGGAAATGCTGGAGGCGTGACTGATCATGAGGAGCTGGCGCAGATAATGAAATTAATTGACAACAATGAAAATGATCTGTATGAGGGTTGTACCGAGTTCACCAGGTTATCATTTATGCTGCGTCTTTTGCGTATAAAGTCTCTTAGCGGAATGGCAGATAAATATTTTAATATGTTGCTTGTGTTGCTGAGAAAAGTCATTCCAAATGGAAAAGAGAGCATACCAGAAAATTATGATAATGCAAAGAAGATTGTTTCCGTTATAGGACTTGATTATAATAAAATCGACACATGCCCTAATGATTGTATCCTCTACCATAAGGATAACAAAGATCTTCAGGAGTGTCCAATTTGTGGAGTATCACGGTGGGTACAACGCAAAAATTATTCAACACATGAGACAACAAGGTCTATGCTTAAACAAAAGAAGATTCCAGCAAAGGTCCTGTGTCATTTTCCCTTAATACCAAGGCTAAAACGGTTGTATATGAATAAATACACTGCTAAGCAAATGAGGTGGTACATGGAAGAACGTGAAGATGATGGTAAAATAAGACATCCGGCTGATGTAGAGGTGTTGAAGCATGTGGATAGAACTTTTCCTTGGTTTGCGAATGAGTGCAGGAATGTTAGACTAGGTTTGTCTAGCGACGGATTCAATCCATTTGGGATAATAAGTTCCGGTTGGTCTACATGGCCTGTTGTATTAACGCCTTGCAACTTACCACCTTGGCTTTGCATGAAACAACCGTATATGATACTTTCATTATTGATACCAGGCAAGCATGCACCAGGCAATGACATAGATGTGTTTTTAGAACCGCTAATTGATGAGTTAAAACAACTCTGGACTGAAGGGGTTATGACATATGATACTCATGCAAAGCAGTCTTTCAGACTACGTGCTATTTTACTATGGACAATTAATGATTTTCTAGCCTATGCGAATCTTTCAGGTTGGTCTACAAAGGGAACATATGCATGTCCAGTGTGTGGTCCAGAATTCAAAGGTCTTTATCTGCAGCACAGTCGAAAGTTTTGTTATTGGTTTAATAGAAGGTGGTTGAACATAAAACACAGGTACAGAATAAAAAATGGAGCAAGTTTTTTGATGATACCGTTGAGAAGAGAGATGCTCCGCGTCCATTACGTGAGGATCAGATTGTACATTTACTTGAGAGGTTCCCTGCCGTCAGGTTTGGAAAGAAGCGCTATTCGAAAGAAGATTTACTTGGAGTAAGGAACTTGCATATTAACAAAAGGATACCAAAACGAAAGAGACAAGCACAAGTGGTGAGTGATGGGGCTGAATTCGTAAAATTTCCTTCAGGATGGACAAAATTCAGCATTTTTTATCAACTCCCCTATTGGAAAGAGCTAAAAATATGTCACAACTTGGACGTTATGCACATTGAAAAAAATATTTGTGATAATCTTTTGTCCACACTGTTGTAAGATGCTAATAAATCAAAGGATGATCTACGAGCTCGTCGAGATCTAACTGCATTGAACATTAGAGAGGAACTGTAGCCAAAAATTGTCGGAAATGACCGATTAGAGTTCCCTGCGTCTCGTATTACAATGTCGAAAGTTGAGATGCAAATATTTTGTCAAGTCCTCAAATCAATAAAGTTACCAGAGGGTTACTCCGCAAACATATCGAATAATGTCCAGGTGCAAGAAAGGAAAATATTAGGGCTTAAAACTCATGATTATCACATGCTTCTTCATCAATTGCTACCTGTGGCACTACGCAGTACTATGCAGAATAAAAAAACAGTGAATGTTATTATTGATTTTTGTGGATTTTTCAGAAATCTTTGTTCTAAAGTTATAGACGCCCGTGACTTTGAGAAACTTGGATAAAATATTTCTGAAACAATGTGTGAAATGGAGATGCTCTTTCCTCCATCTTTTTTCACAATAATGGTTCATCTTACACATCATCTTGTGGAGGAGGCTACAATAGCAGGACCAGTCCATTATCGTTGGGTGTATCCAATAGAGAGGTTAGTATTTAGAAAAATTTAATCGTTACCTATCAATATTTATATCTATTAAATATAAATTTCTTTACATCTATATCTGATTAATATTCCTTTTTTAGATATTTGGGTTCAATGAAGCGTCAATTGTGTAACAGAGCTCGCCCAGAAGGTTCAATAGCTGAAAGTTACGTGAGAAGCGAGTGTCTCTTATTTACCTCTCGTTATATGAGAGGGGAATAAACTGAACTTCAAGCACCCGTTGATAATAAGGAGTACACAGTTCTCTATCCTCGCGGGCTGAACAAAAATTATTCTAACATATTGTTAGATCAAGCACATGCATATGTTATAAATAATCTTGAAATCTTCTCGGAGTACCGGAGATAAAATATCTAAAAAGAGTTTTTAATACCATTTACTCTTTAATTTTTATTTTGACAAAATTTTTATTTTGACAAAAATAATTAAATTTATGCACATTAATAGGCAACATCAGGAAAGACTTAAGAATGAAGTTACCGGTAGTACAGTTGTACATGACATTAAAGAATGGCATATGAAGGAATTCCCTGCTTGGTTGAATAGTAAAGTAAGTATTGTTAAATTTAGCAATATTTGTAATTTATTGATAAAAACTTAGAAATTATGATTTAATAGTTTGCTTATTTTTGTATATTTAGATCTAGGAACAACATATCCTTAATAATCAAATATCAGAAGAAGTGAAGGTTCACGCAAAGCGGCCTTACTATGCTGTAATTCAATATGGTGGGTATCGTGTTAACGGTTATAAATTTCACACAATGGAGGTTGATGATACGAAGGTCACCCAGAATAGTGGTGTCATGGCTACCTTCTCAC
>BQKN01014120.1:0-19514 GCA_022839385.1 Asparagus kiusianus | reverse complement strand
GGGCCTTGCGATCCGTCGAGTTATCATGAATCATCAGAGCACCGGGCGAGCAAAGCGGCAAGGTAAATAGGGTTCTAGAACGCAAAGGGGGCCAACACGATAAATGAGGTATCCTGGCGAATGTTCAAAAGCCACGTAAAACAACCAAAGGACATGGTAGTATAACCTTGACCTTTGGATTCATCTCCTACCATAGCTGGTGTCTGGAAAATGAGGGAAACATCGGTTGAAGTCAAAGCTCTTGTGGTCCCGAAGCATATGTCTCATTGACACCATGTAGTGCTTACTCCAATCCGAGTGTTCCAGTCTCTGAATGAAAGGAGTAAGTTGACCATCTACACGAGCAGAAGGTGCACTCATAAGCATAAGACAATGCATGACAAACCACGCCATGAGATAGGCGTAGGGCAGCTCTACCTTTGGTTTCTCAACATCATCACAAAAGCTATAGCATAAATGCCGCAATCCCCAATGGATGCGAGCGATCATGGCAGGTAGGGGAGCGTAAGAAAGGTCGTGCGCCAAACAAACGGCCGGGAATATCACTTCTTTTGCCAAACAATCAAAACTACGGGCAGGTACAACGATATGTGTTAGCCAGAGTACCAGGTATCCTGCTAATACAGCCTTAGTTGAAATCGGATATCCACTTTGATGAAAGTAACTTTTCGAATGCTAAGCCCACAGCGTAACCGTGTTCATCTGAAGGCGTTATATATTTTCTTTGAGTATGAGAGAGGATGCGACCTACAATTTCGTTCGCCTCACAAGGACCCAAAGGCACTACCGGATCTTTCTTCCGATCTAAATTCTTGAAGAGGTAGCGTGCCCAAGTGACATGGCTAATGGACTTGTCACCCTTCTTCTCGATGCGTCCCTCCATCTCCAAGCAAGTATGGTAATGACGCATTACCTCCCAATAAGTTTCGACCACCTGGGGTAATCTTTCTCGAGGTCAGACAGTTCTTTGTACCCTGGAACATATTCTTCATAGGGATATCTACCATATGGTAAGCTCGAAGCTTCAGCCATTTCGTGAAGAGTGATTCCTAATTCCCCATTCGGAGTGAAGAAAGTGCGCGTATCACAGTTATACAATTCTAAAATGCTGAAAATTTGGTGAGAATTGTTCTTCAACCCAAGCCGCGTTGCTCTGATAGGTGCATAGAGGTCAAACCTTCGCAGATCTCCTTGATACTCTTGCAAGATATACTCGGTGATGCGAGGCCACCATTGTGTAGGTCTCTAACAAGACCAGTCAAGAGTCCTAAAATCCTTAGCATAGAATTGCCCCTTAACTTTGTAGAAGGCGCGGCCAAAGGTGTTTGCCTCTTCGGTTGTTTCTCCGACTGGTAAGTCTTTTTGGAATAGGCCTGGATGCAAGCCAGTGATATAACGACCATTACTGTCGATTTTGGCGCCACTACTCGAGAAAAACCACAGGTCACCCCATCTTGCGCTAGGGTTAAATGCCAATTCATCTTCCTTAGGACTGCGGAAGATTTGAGAGCAGTAAAAGAAATGTCCCATTCCATAAGCGGCAGAAACATATGTCGCCCCATTTACAGTTCTCAGCCATCGGTAAGTCCCAATATCCAATACGTTAAGGTCTTCAGTGGAGTCTCCAAATAGAAAGGCATGTTTCACAATTTGATCTCGATCAGCGGTCTCTAAAGAAGCATCTGTAATCAAACGCTAAGTATAGCACTGGAGGGGTCAGCAAGGAGACGAAGCTCTTTCTCATCTCAGTCCCCGAATATAGAGACTTTTGCAAGAGTGGAATAATGAGGGTAATGGTCCAAAGATTGAGTACTATCCGACCCAAAATCACCCCATTAAAGAATTGGGACAGAAAGAAGCACAACTGCCAACGGGACAAATAGAAGTTAATCCAAAATTTGTTTCATGAACGAATGTCGTTTGAGTGACGAGCCTCGTCAAAACAAACGAGCTTCATCAAAACAGACAAAATTCAACAGAAAGACGAGCCTCGTTTAATCAACAAGATTCGTCAAGTCAAACAAGCAGCGCTAGACAAGCGAACTTCATCAAAATAATGAATAGCGTCAACCGTGCAACCATACGTCACAAAAACGAGGTTCATCAAACAGACGAAAACTGGTGTAATCAAAAGACATCATCTTTTCAGACGAAGTCTATCTCAAAGAGGAAAATTGTTCGTCTCCCTCAACCAAAAAAACTAGCAGAGTTTATTGGTTCAAAAAAACGCAAATCATGCGTTCAGACGAATTACCTGGAAGAGCCGACGAAGCAGCATGTTCAGCTAAGGAATCGGTAGTTTTCTTGCCCTTGCCTTTACTAGGAGCAGTCTTCGGGGCCATCGAAGCAACTAAAAGATCAGAGCCTTCGAAGAAAGGAGAAAAAGTTGAAACGTGGAGAGAGAAAAAGCTCTGACGACTCGAAGAAAATGCAAAGAATAAGAAGAGACATTTCAAGTCTCTTTGCCTTATATATAGAAGTGGGAAAGTTCAAAACGGCCAAGATTTGCAGCCAAATTTGCTGACGCGATCTCCTGCAAAGAAGATTTGCGGACGAGATCCACGGCAAAGATCTCGAGGTGCCACCTGGCAGCCTTTCATCAAGTTTGGAAAAGGCGCATAGCATTAAATTCTGATTGTGCCTTAAGCCGTCAGATCAGCGTGGACTTGACAAAGTTGGTGCAGAACAATGGGACTCGACGAAGACAAAACCTAGCCTCGTCTTGTAGCACCTAGAAACGACAAAATGTGATGTTCGTCTTCCAAATGACGAACGAAGTTCATCTAAACTGAATAGACTACACCCACAGCCGCTGAAAGTGTTCAAAGTATTTCAGACCCCATACAATCCGATTTGGGTCTAAAAACTTTGAAGGGGGTCTTATAGGCACTCAAAAATTACCAAGAGGCAGGCGAGGGTTGCAACTCATTATAACGGACCTCGTTAGCCAAGACGAACGTTGAAGCTCAGTTGAAATTCAGATTTGAACTCATAGAAAGGCGAGACTCGACAAGACCACGCGGCTCCGGCTCAACAAGGTAACGAAGCTGGCTAACACCGCCTTTCGGATCGACATGAAGAAACGTCGAATCGTCTGGTCGACTGGGTCGAGTGGACTCTCGGCAAGTCGTCTTTGATAGGAGGGGTCGATTAACACCGCATTTCGAGTCGACACAGGAGGTCGTCTTGTCCGATCGGTCGAGATGTCTACTTATGTCGGACTTCGAGCCGATTAACACCGCCTTTCGAATCGGCACAAGGGGTCGTCTCGTCCGATCATTCAAGATGTCTACTTATGTCGGACTTCGAGCCAATTAACACCGCCTTTCGAGTCGGCACAGGGGGGTCGTCTCGTCCGATCGGTCGAGATGTTTACTTATGTCAGACTTCGAGCCGATTAACACCACATTTCAAGTCGGCATAGGGACATCACAGCAACGAAGTTCGACATGGAAGTCGAAGCTCGCCAACACAGCGAGGCTCGACATCAAAGACGCAGTTCGACGACACAATAAAGCTCATCACTCACTTTAAATTGGGCTATAACGGTCCCGAAGACCACGACAGCCACGTGGGCTAAGTGGTAGGCGTTGGTTACGCCCACAACCGCATCAGTTATAACCACGTTCTCATTTCTTCAGCACGTCAGTTACGTGCTAAACTCCTATAAATAGCAACGAGCAGCTATTAGGAATGGACTTTTTTGGTAATTTTCAGAGATTAAACTACGCGCACAAGAGCATTCAGAGATCTATAGCACCGATCCTAGCTCTTCAGCAATTTTGTTCTGATCGTCAACGGAAAGCAATGTCGACACGAGCATCGAGGGAAGCGTCCTTTCACCACCAAGAACCCACATTAAATTAAAGAGAAGTTGAATCAAAACTTCTCTTCCTCTATAATTGAGAGAGAGCGATTGTAATAGATTCGTACCGAGCGATCAATCTTAATTCTTCAAATTAAAAAAATCAATCAAACTTTTTCAACCCTACAAAAGATGTACTTTATCGAACTTCGTCATTCCTATGAACGACATTCGTTTTCAAAGTTATAAAATTTCCATTTTTAACTTAATTATAACTTAGTTGCTATAATTACATTCTTTTGATCCATTGCCTCAAAAGGCTAAGGCTAGAAGAGAAATCTTAGCATTTAAGTCTAAGAGAAACCCTTCGACAACTTATCATGCTGAGAGGAAAAATATGGCTAGTTCAACTCAAACGGTAGTTAGTAAAGACATATCAAGCCTGTTGATAGCTGACGGTTTGCTAAAAATCCTTGAAATGACCCTTTTGATGTTTCAGGGGTATCCTTCCAAAGTGCCTTGTTCGAGCTTCTATGCCTTTCCCGATCAACTAGAGAGGCCTTGCGGGAAGCCTTAGCGAACAATGAGATGTTTCTTGCTCATTTCCACCAGATCAAGTAGATGCACTAGCAGAAAAGTGCGCCCAATGCCATCAAGCTTTCAGAGGACCGATGCATTGCATCACGTTCTCTCAGGAAGACATGCATGTGAAGAATTCGAAGCACGATAGACCCTTGTACTTTACGGGATATATCGGCTCTATTCGGGTGGACCGGATTCAAGTTGACCCTGGGTCTGCATTGAGCATCATACCCTTGAGGCTCGTGCATCACCTTGGAGTCCCGTTGCATCGCCTGTCAGCAACGAAAACTACCATCTACGGCTTTAATGCTTCTAACACTCGTCCCCTAGGCAAGATCAAGCTTAAATGCCAAATGGGAGACTTGAGGACAGATGTTACCTGCTATATAATCGACGCGGAGACATCCTACAATTTGTTATTAGGTCGATCATGGGTCCATAACAACTTGATTGTTCCATCTACTCTGCATCAATGCATGAAGTATGTAGATGAGAAAGGAAAGGTCAAGACGGTGGTCGCGGAGAAGCAACCATTCAAGGGGGTAGAGAATTATTTTACAGATTCTATCCACTATCTTGATGGTGAACAGATCGATGTACCACTGATTGAAGACCTTGATAGCAATAATGAGGCCGACACAAAGTCTGAGTGCGAACATGATTTTGTCTTTAATGACATTGAGCCTATTGTAATCGACTTTGACAGTCTTGATGTAAAAAATACCGAGGATAATGACGGCATAGTCATCTTTAATAATAATGATGATTTAGTTTACTTGTCGTGTGTTGAATGTAATACTGATATGATAGGTACGAGCACTGACATAATGTCAGAACTCTGTCCACGATTGTATGTTGAACCCGCATTACATATGCCGATCCAATCATCTTTTGTGACAAGTCGATAGCGAATCGAATCTTCACAAGCAGTCTTTATGGTGGCAGCTCCAGTTAATGGCTAAAAAGGCATCATCTTCGGGAAGACTGACGGCCCATTGCAAACTCTTTGGGAAGAATCCGAGAAAGAGGAAAAAGATCCCCAATTCTCGTATTTCACACCGACCCGAAAGCTTATGAACAAGATGGGATATAACTTCATCCGCAAAGAAGGTCTAAATTTCGGTAAAGGGATCTGGACGTCAATCCGTTCTGCTTATGTTCCGGAAAGGAAGTTGAATGATTCCTATCACAAAACTCGTAGCGGGTTGGGATATGAATCCCCGCCGTTCACACTATGCTTTGGAGCCAGTGAAGAGTCGGATGATTATCCTTGCGGTTCATCTTCTGAATCTACTTGCTAGGAATCTGATACCAGTACAGGAGCTGTGTTCAAAGAACTCATGGCTAACATGACCTCGGCATCTCCAATAGAAAATCAAGAAGATGATCATTTGCCATTGTTTGATGATCCGCTAAGCCGACAGCTTAGTATACAGTGGGAACATCACTTCGAACAATGCAAACCTCCTACTGACGATAAAATGATTCAAGTGAATATGGGAGATGAGTCTAACCCGAAACCCATATTCATAAGTGATAGCCTACCACCTGAAGAAAAGGAGGACCTCGTCGCTCTTGTTCGTGAATATATCGATGTCTTCGCTTGGAATTATAATGACATGACGGTTCTTGATCCTCAGGTGGCCATACATCGCCTCAACATCAAACCAGACGCTAAGCCTATTAAAAAAAAGCAACGGCGATTTCGGCCCCAGATTATGAAGGCAATTGAAATTAAAGTCAAAAAGCTCATTGAATCGAGATTTATCCGCGAGGAACATCATCCTGATTGGGTGGCCAATATCGTTCCTGTTCTGAAAAAGAACGGGAAGATTCGAGTATGCATTAACTTCCGAGATTTAAATTCGGCTTGTCCAAAGGACGATTTTTCTTTACCCATCACGGATGTCATTATTGACAATACATGCGGGTTTGAAAGTATTTCCTTTATGAATGGATTCTCAGGGTACAACCAAATTAAGATGTATCCTAATGATGAAAAACATACTTCTTTTCGAATACCTTCAGGGATATACTGTTACACAGTAATGCCTTTCGGGTTGAAGAATGCTAGCGCTACATATCAATGTGTCATGACCACTATTTTCCGAGAATATTTAAGGAAGATTGTGCTGATGATGAAAAACATACTTCTTTTCGAACACCTTCAGGGATATACTGTTACACAGTAATGCCTTTCAGGTTGAAGAATGCTGGCGCTACATATCAACGTGTCATGACCACTATTTTCTGAGAACATTTAAGGAAGACTATGAAATGTTATGTTTGTCAAAAGTCGTGACAAGGGAGGTCATTTACATGACTTGAAAACAATGTTCGATCTCATGCGGACGCACCAACTGAAGATGAACCCAACCAAATCATTCCTAGGAATGGCCAGTGGTAAATTCCTTGGGTTCGTAGTCACAGCTAACAGAATTCGCCATGTCTCGGATAAAGTCAAAGATATTCAAGAGCTTCCGCCTCCAAGAAACCTTAAGGAACTTCGTAGTCTACAGAACTTCGTAGTCTACAGGGGCGTTTAGCATACATCCGTAGGTTCATCTCTAACCTATCAGGCAAGTGTCAGCCATTCTCAAAACTCATGAAGAAAGGTGTATCCTTCGTTTGGGATGAAGCTTGCCAAAAGACATTTGAGGAGATCAAATCATACCTCTCTAATCCGCCTGTGCTGATTGCACCAAAATCAGGAAAACCTTTAATGATATACATTCGATCTACAGAGCATGTTTTAGTAGGACTCTTGGCGCAAGATGATGACAATGGTCATGAACAAGCAGTCTACTATCTTAGTAGAAATTTGTCAGGAGCCGAACATTCTCGGTTGGCTCTTAGGTCGAGGTTCGTCCTTCTGACAAACCTGAACTTGGCCATCTCGAATTGACTGAACCACATCTTGAGAACGAGGTTCGTATTCTAGGCTTGCTTGGGTAAAGCTAAGTTACCAAATTCGGTTGGGGTAACCCTGACATTGATCTCCAAGATTTTCTCAATCGCAAGCGCAACATGAGTTAGATGCAGTCTCATTGCTGCTGTGAAAAGTTAATCTCCGCAGTGCTCGGGAATCAACACACAAGTCTACAGTCTTTGAGCGACTGTCAGAGCCTTCGACGATTCCTTCGTCTAGAAGAAGACGCTTTCGTCCTAAAAAACAAGCGTCCAAGAATCGCCACGTCGAAGTAACGATCAATATGGTTAGTAAAGGTAAGGGTAAAACCCAAGCCGATTCTTCTGAGTCCTCCGATCTTGAGTTTTCCCCAGGATTACGAGAAGCACTCATTGAAAGACAGGGTGTTTACCAACACACCCGTACCCGTACTGGAGCAAGGATCTCGTTGGATTACCGAAAACAAGCGAGTATATCCTATGATGTCGATAAAGAGCCTGAAAACTCTGTCATTACAACATCTCAACCTTCCAGCACAGATCAAAGCGAGCGAGCAAGTGTTTACAAGGCTGGTAATGATGAAGAGATGGAGAAGAGGCTCTAGGAGCAACATGCTCTCATCCTCGTTCAACAAGAATCCATCAGGCGTATGGAGGCAATGATAGAGAAGCTTACCAATAAGAAGAAAGCTACTAGTGAAGACTCCAAATCAAGACGTAGACGACCCTTGTCCAAAGCTGAAGGGTCTAAACGTCGAGACCACGACGATGCCAGCACTGAAGACGAAGAGGAAAAAATTCACCAAGTCCATTTTGAATCTCTGAAGCTGAATCTAACCCTCGCACAAAAAGAGCGGGACCATAAGTTAGACGACATCTCGAAACAACTTGATGCGCTAAAACTTCAAGGAAACTTCAAGGAGATGGGGGTGACTAGGCCCTATCCTATTGAATGGGACGTCTCTTATCCTCCAATGTTCAAACCACTGAATCCGGTGAAATTTGATGGCAAAAGCTCCCCTTCGCAGCACATTTACTATTTTCAGGCACAAACTGGACATATAACGGGTAATGATCCTATCATGACTCGTTTATTTATTAGCAACCTCAAGGGGGTAGCTTTTGAATGGTTCCGAAGATTAGAGCCTGGGTCCATTAAGTGTTGGAAAGATTTAGAAAGGTTGTTCATGGCCAGATTCTTTGATGATGACACGGAAGTGTCTATGGCTACTCTGTTGGACGAAAAGCAGAAAAAGTCAGATTCCGTTAGCAACTTTGTCAAGAGGTTCAGAAACCGATCACTGCATTCTCGTGATCGGGTCTCCGAGACTGCTCTCATTGAGATGTGTCGGAATAACCTCTCCATCAATATACTTTCAAAAATGGGCGTAGTTGAAGCTCGCACATGGAAAGATTTAGTGTGGCAAGGAGAACAGGTCGAGAATATGCTTAAGAGGATGGATGTCGAAGAGCCTCACGATTCTCATCCAAAGAAAGAGGGTAACCAAAACAAATACACCCCTCAAAAGCAATCCAAAGGGAAAGATATATTAGCGGTGGAGACCAATCCTTCTCCCAAGAATTTTTCTAAACAGAAGGACAATACGTCCGATAACTGTCCTCTGAGGAATTACAATTTCAAGGAGGACCAGGTTGCCCCAATCTTCAAATCCTTTGCTTAAATTGAAGAAGATTTCGCTCCCAGAACCAAAGAGGCCCGAAGAGGTGTCAAAGACAGATGACCCTAAATACTGTATGTATCATAGGTTTATAGGTCATCTGACGAAGGATTGCTACATCTTGAAAGATAAGGTTCAGATCTTATTGGAAGCAGGTGTGATGTCCCTTCGAGAAGATCAAAAGAAGGTGTCAGCGAACATGGTCGCCCTCCAATTTGGGGATTTCGCTGAAGTTCAAGTCCAGGATGGTGTAAAGTCAATCCCTCAAACAGAGACTCGGGTCATGAATCTCGACCCTCATCAACAAAAGGATAAAGGTATGGTTCCATATACTACTCCTAAAGGCGAAATCATGTGGGTTCATCCAGGTCTACTAGCAGATGAACAATGGACCTCGTCAAAATTGAAAAAGTCCAAGTCCAGGCAGAAGTCCTACAACACCATTTCCTTCGTCCCAGACGATAAGGTAGAAACTACTTCCCTCAACAGTTCAGGTGAGGATCAACAGTTCAGGTGAGGAACAACTAGCATTTGTTGCGCAGCCTATGCAGGCGTTAAGCACTCGTAGTGGAAAGAAATACTTGAAAGAGTACTCTGAAGCAGCAGTCACGCCGTTGAAACCAACGAAGGAGGTAGCAGAAAAGATGCAAGCATCATCCAGCGACCCCAAGACGAAGGAACTCCGGTATAACAAGGCGCTTCGGAAGGATACCCCTGAAACATCAAAAGGGCCATTTCAATTTGATGTTTTAGCTCAGTTATCTAATATCCCTGCGAGGATCACCTTGTTCGAGCTTCTGCGCATTTCCCGATAAACTAGAGAGGCCTTGCGGGAAGCCTTAGCGAACAATGAGACGTTTCTTGCTCATTTTCCACCAGATCAAGTAGATGCACTAGCAGAAAAGTGCGCCCAATGCCATCAAGCTTTCAGAGGACCGATGCATTACATTACGTTCTCTCAGGAAGACATGCATGTGAAGAATCCGAAGCACGATAGACCCTTGTACTTTATAGGATATATCGGCTCTATTCGGGTGGACCGGATTCAAGTTGACCCTAGGTCTGCATTGAGCATCATACCCTTGAGGCTCGTGCATCACCTTAGAGTCCCGTTGCATCGCCTGTCAGCAACGAAAACTACCATCTACGGCTTCAATGCTTCTAACACTCGTCCTCTAGGCAAGATCAAGCTTAAATGTCAAATGGGAGACTTGAGGACAGATGTTACCTGCTATATAATCAACGCGGAGACATCCTACAATTTGTTATTAGGTCGACCATGGATCCATAACAACTTGATTGTTCCATCTACTCTGCATCAATGCATGAAGTATGTAGATGAGAAAGGAAAGGTCAAGACGGTGGTCGCGGAAAAGCAACCATTCAAGGGGTAGAGAATTATTTTACAGATTCTATCCACTATCTTGATGGTGAACAGATCGATGTACCACTGATTGAAGACCTTGATAGCAATAATGAGGCCGACACAAAGTCTGAGTGCGAACAGGATTTTGTCTTTAATGACATTGAGCCTATTGTAATCGACTTTGACAGTCTTGATGTAAAAAATGCCGAGGATAATGACGGCATAGTCATCTTTAATAATAATGATGATTTAGCTTACATGTCGTGTGTTGAATGTAATACTGATATGATAAGTACGAGCACTGACACAATGTCAGAACTCTGTCCACGATTGTATGCTGAACCCGCATTACATATGCCGATCCAATCATCTTTTGTGACAAGTCGGCAGCGAATCAAATCTTCACAAGCAATCTTTATGGTGTCAGCTCCAGTTAATGGTCAAAAAGGCATCATCTTCGGGAAGACTGATGGCACATTGCAAACTCTTTGGGAAGAATCCGAGAAAGAGAAAAAAGATCTGCAATTCTCGTATTTCACACCAACGACCCGAAAGCTTATGAAAAAGATAGTGACCACAGTTGCTTCTGCCAACATCTTGGTGAACGCTTGAACCTTATTTGCTGTTTGCGCTTCCTGTTGTCTCCTCATTTCCTCTTAACTTTCCATCACCTTCTTTGTTATTGCTTCAACAATTAATTCGGGAGTTGTTCACATGGGTCAACAACCTTATTCTCATTACTTCTCAGCATGCTTTGGGTAATGTCTCTTCCCTGGAGACGTACACATCCAGAAGGTTCATCTCCATTGACCATCTTCCAAACATCCATGGCTTCTCCATCACTTTGTTCAGGAGGTGGAGTTATTCTAATGTACTCGACAATATCAAATCAAACAATTAATATGCATGTCATATACACATTTTACAACTAAAATTCTAAGAATAGCATGACTTGCAATCAAATCGTCGCCTTATTTTGTGGTTTTTTCTTCTATTTACGGGTCAAACACTTCAGCATCTGTTAGAGCTCTGTCAAATCCTTTTCTTGCAACGAAATGTCAGATCAACCATTCACTCATTCTCGCAACGAAATGTCAGATCAACCAATTTGGAACTGCTTTCACCGGAGCCAACAGCGGCTCAGTTTCCTCGGGAGAGCCGACTGTCGGTACGACGACCATGCCTACAATCTCAGAAGTGGATCCTTTGGCTACATCATCCGGCAATACGTGGCAATTGACTACCCACAAGTTGAACGGTAAAAACTACCTAGAATGGGCGCAGACCGTCAAACTTGTAATTGATGGAAAAGGGAAACTTGAACACTTGACTTGTGAGGTGAAGAAACCAGCAGATGATGATCCGAATCTCAAGATTTGGAGATTGGAAAATTCCATGGTTACTGCCTGGCTTATTAACTCGATGGAACTGGCGATCGAAAACCCTTTCTTTTTATTCCCACCATAAAAGAAGTATAGGAGGCTGTCCGAGATACGTACTCTGATTTGGAAAATCCCTCGCAAATTTTTGCCCTCAAAACGTGACTCTAGCAAGTGAAACAAGGAGATCGTGAGGTTACTGTATACTACAACAAAAATGTTATATTATGGCAGGAGCTGGATTAGTGTTATGAGGAGGAATGGGAAAGCTCCAAGGATAGCATTTGACATTTAAAGAGAGAAGAGAATGAACAAGTTTACATGTTTCTAGCAGGCCTAAACCGGGAATTTGACGAAGTCAGAGGCAGGATTTTAAGCCGAAAACCTCTCCCGAATATCAGGGAAGTCTTTTCTGAGGTTCGAAGAGAAGAAGCTTGACGACATGTGATGATGACCGGGGCAGAAGCTATTCCAGAAACTGAGTCTTCGACCTTGTTCTCCAGAGGTCCGGAACCTGAAGGTGAAAAGAGGAGTTCCAAACGCGTTGATAAGCCTTAGCGTGATCATTGTAAAAGGCCTTGGCACACCCGTGATACCTGCTGGAAGCTGAACGGAAAACCTCCAAATTGGAAGAGGAAAGGAGTTAATCGGGCATTCCAGACCTCAGTTGATGATCAGAATTGTCACTCTTCTACAGAACAACTCTTGTTCACAAATTGTTTCCCTACATCTAGACTTATAAGTAGCATTCCTTTGAAATTTTTTGGATGCAAAGCCTTTGTTCATAATCATAGTCATAATCGTGGAAAACTTGATCCAAGGGCGAAAAAGTGTGTTTTTGTTGGTTACTCACCAACTCAAAAAAGGTACAAATGCTTTGATCCTATTAATCGAAAATTTTTGTATCTATGGATGTTACCTTTTTGAAACACAAAAATATTTTGGGATGCTCATCTTCAGGGGGAGAATGAAAGTGAAGATGAGTTGTTTTAAGAAATCTTTAGTAGTGAACACACAACATTAGATTCTAAGAATGAAAGTGAAGATGAGTTGTTTTCAAAAATCTTTGGTAGTGAGCACACAACATTAGATTCTATCTCCACAATTATCACCCCAAACACTGAAAAAACTGAACCTACATCAGACCGTTCTGGCTCAACCATTGCAGGAAAGGATGCTGATTCTGTTATAGAAGGGTCACAACCGGCTGATTTCGGACTGGCAGATTTGGTTAGACCACTAGGGGATACACTTAGCATAGAAGGACCAGGACTTGATTCAGTTGATACTGATGTTGTTCCAGTCTCTGGTCCTCTTACTCAGAGTGAAAGCAATATAGTACCTGACCTAGATACAAGGGTGTTAGGTAATAAAAACTCTAGGACGAACATTCCAATGCCATCACAAGTTTTGCAGGATCCAGAATTGTGTGTGAAACCAAGTGGAACAGAGATAGGACTTCGTGTCTACTCAAGGAGGAAAAATTATCAAGGAAAAAAGGGTGTCACCACACAGGAAAGTCATGACTCCAAATCGAAGGAGGTTTCCTCTTCAAAGTCGTCAAGTATACCTAACTATTGTGATAGTGATCATTTAGAAATTCCCATTGCTCATAGAAAAGGTGTTCGTTCATGTACCAAACACCCCTTGTCTAAATTTGTTTCCTATGACAGACTATCTCCTTCTTTTCTTGCTTTTACCTCACAACTTTTCAGTATAGAAATTCCAAGGAATGTGCAGGATGCTTTAACTGTTCCGGAGTGGAAGGAAGCTATTCTTAAAGAAATGAGGGCTCTGGTTAGAAACGGAACGTAGGAAGTAGTGGACCCGCCTGAAGGGAAAAAACTGTGGACTATAAATGGGTATTTACAGTCAAATAAAATGCAGATGGATCATTAGACAGGTACAAAGCCAGACTTGTAGCAAAGGGGTTTACTCAAACCTATGGGATTGACTACTCTGAGACATTTGCGTAGGTTGCCAAGCTTAACACAGTGAGAGTGCTTCTTTCAATTGCAGTGAATCTTGACTGGCCTCTTCAACAACTTGATGTAAAGAACACCTTCCTAAATGGTGATTTGGAAGAAGTCTACATGGAACCTCCACCTGGGTTTGATAGGAAATTTGGCTCTAAAGTTTGCAAGTTAAAAAAAATCCTTGTATGGTCTCAAGCAGTCACCCAGGGCATGGTTTGAAAAATCACACAATTTGTTAAGAAGCAAGGGTATACTCAAAGTCAAACTGATCATACTCAATTTATCAAGTTCACAGGAAAAAGGGTTGTTGACTTAATTGTGTATGTGAATGATATAATACTCACTGGGGATGACATAATGGAGATGGACAGACTCAAGAAGAACTTGACATCTGAATTTGAAATAAAAGATTTAGGGTCGTAGAAGTATTTTCTTGGCATAGAGGTAGCTCGATCAAAGCAAGGAATTGTAGTCTCCCAACGAAAATAAATACTTGATCTCTTACAAGAAACGGGTATGAGTGGATGCCGACCATCTGAGACACCAGTAGAGGCAAATGTAAAACTTGGGGATAGTGAAAAAAGGATTCCAGTTGATACTGCAAGTTACCAAAGATTGGTTGGTAAGCTAATCTACTTGTCACACACAAGAACGGACATAGCCTTCGCAGTAAGTGCAGTGAGCCAATTCATGCATTCTCCATACGAGGAACAGCTAGATGCAGTTTATCGGATCCTCATATATCTGAAGAGTACTCCTAGTAAAGGATTGTTTTTCATAAACAATGAACAAGAAGTTGAAGTCTACGCCGATGCAGATTGGGCTGGATCGATAGTTGATCGGCGTTCTACCTCTGGATATTGCACATTTGTTTGGGGCAACCTCGTCACTTGGAGTAAAAAGCAGAATGATGTTGCTAGTAGCAGTGCAGAAGCTGAGTTTCGAGCTATGTCACATAGAGTATGTGAAATGCTGCGGCTCAAGCGTGTCCTAGAAGAATTAAGGAGACCGGTTAACTTACCCATGAAGTTGTATTGTGACAACAAAGCTACCATTAGCACTGCACACAATCCAGTACAACATGTTAGAACGAAGCATGTGGAGATTGATAGACATTTCATAAAGGAAAAACTTGATACAAAGATCATATGTCTTCCTTTTGTTCCAACAACTCAACAAGTTGCAGATGTACTTACTAAAGGGCTTTTAAGACCAAATTTTGAACTCATGATAGGCAAGTTGGGCATAATAGATATCTATGCTTCAACTTAAGGGGGGTGTCAAGAATCTAGGAGATTAGTATTAGGTTTGTTATTTTTTTTAAATATCCGGTATGATAGCAGATAAGTATTGATTATAATTGATTTAGTTTGTTAGTGATAGGCTTTATCTTAATAAGTGGTTGAGATTCTGTAAAATAATCTCAACCCTCTTAGGCTAATCATTCAGCTATGTACGTTTGCTTGAGATATAATAAAAAAAATTCTGAGTTTCTCCCTTCTCAAAACCTACAATTACCATCTCTTGGACCATAGCTAAACTTTTCAAGCTAGAAGTGTGAATAAGTTTTTGTTTGTCATGAATTTTCTTATTACCCTTGCTGGCTAACTACATAATTATAAAACAATCAGTAAGTTTTTCATGGATAGCAAGCTTTAAAGAGACATGCTGAACAAAATAAGGAAATCATGCAGCAGACATAGGGCTAATAGACTAATACTGATTCTTAATTTTTCAGAGTGCCAATTCTTTAGAGAAGCTTTAGATTGATCCTCCTGCACATTCTAACAGTGCCTTTGCAAACTTTGGCGATCGTTTTTCAAACACGCAAAGCACTCACTCTTAGCTTGCATTTCCATCTCATCCATGAGCCACTAATGCTTAGCAAAACCCATTTATTTCCATTATCAGCAGAGTAATTTTTCTGCGGTGACATGATGTTATGAGTTAAATACTTACTTTGTACATGAACTGAAGTTTGAAAAACAAATTATTACCAATCATTTTAGCTCTATACAAGGTTGTTGATAGCGGATCGCGTCGCGTCGCGGCGAGGTACCGCTTAGGCTATTGCGGGCTATTGCGAAAAAATAGCGGCAAATAGCGCACGGTCAAATAGCGGTCAAATATAAATATATTTAAATATTCTACATAATAAGAAAAATCATATAAAAATCTAAAATTTCTATAAATGCATAATTGATAAGCTTGTTGTATGAAATATGAATGAACTATGAAGAAATTCAAGAAATACAGCATCTTAATTAGTTAAGGGGAGTCGATTACCTATTTCTCTGTTGCAGACGAAGCCGCTGCCAACAGAGATGGAGAATTGGAGATGTTGTCGTCGAAGCCTGGAAGTCTGTCGGTCGTCGGAGCCTGGAAGTCTGTCGGTCGGAGCCTGGAGGAGTTCGGTCGGAGCTGGAGGAGGAGGATGATGTTGTCGTCGGAGCTTGGAGGAGGAGGAGGAGCTAGGACGAGGAGGAGGAGCTTGGAGATGGAGGAGGAGGAGGTAGCTAGGGCTTTGTTTAAGGGGTTCGGGAGAGATTACGTGAGAGGCGGCTAGGGCTTCGTTGAGAGATTACGAGAGAGCTTCGACGTCGTCGTTGGAAGTTGTCGTCGCTGGGGGTGGTCGTCTCTGGAAGTCAGTCGTCGCTGGGGGTTGTCGTCGCTGGAAGTCAGTCGTCGACGGTGAGTTAAGGAGCAGCAGTCGGGAGCGAGAGCGGGAGCGAGAGCGGGAGCGAGTTTGGGCGTCGTCGCTGGAAGTCAATCGTCGCTGGGGGTTGTCGTCGGCGGTGAGTTAAGGAGCAGCAGTCGGGAGAGGCGGCTAGGGCACAAATCGGGTGAAGGAAACTGAGGGGAGGGGTTTCAGTAGAGTGGGTATGCGGGTCGGGTTCGGGTCGGGTTCGATGCTTAAAAGCGGATGGGGGTTTAGCGGTTAGCGCTTAAAAGCGCTTTTATAAGCGCTAAAACGCGCTATGACGCGCGATTCGACAAAAAAGCGGTTTTTACCGCTTAAGCTCGCCGCAAATGACTAACGCGTAGCGCTCATAAAAGATCATGTGAAACACTATACAAAGATTTTAAATCCTCATTAAAAGAGGTGAGTTTATATGGGATACATACCCGCACATATTTCCACAGATTGTCCTTATCCGCTTTCAAAATCTGATGTGAGCTCTTCTGATTTAGTGGTACCCGTCGTGAAGTTCTTCCAAATGAACCGAAAAAGCTGCTAAGGTCAGTTAATATCTTATCTGTCAGACCAATAGGTACTCCAAATTCATCTAAACTAACAAGTGGTCATGCCACTTTGCCCTGTTCATGAACTTTTGATGTGCACTTGGTTGGCCCTCTATGCTTTTTGCACTACTCTCCTGCTTTATTGTTGCTTCATTTTCATCACCCCCTCCATTCGACACTAACTGGCAAGCTTCCCTTTCAGGCATAGCATCTTCTATGTTGGTCAGCTTTCGTTATCTCTCGTCTCTGTCAACCTCTCGATTCATCTTCCCTCGTATCCTCATCTTCATCAGACTCTATAATTTGTCCCCATAATCTCCTTGGAGATGTTCATTTTCTATACTAACATTTTGTAACTCTTCCTCTCTCTCCCCATCAATGTATGGTTAAAACATTTCCAATGATCTTTTTATCCCTTTTCTGGTATACTTTCCACTTGTATTTGATTCTTTCCCAAAATCTTCTTACCTTTGTTCCTCCTGGGTCTCATGTCCCTAAAATGATCTAGTTTTTGCAAATTGCGCATTTGCACTCTGCACTTGCTTTCGCAGCTTGCTTGCAATATGTTGTTGGTTATGAGTTTGAGATTGTTGTTGTGGTCACATCCTTGCAAGATATGCCATATGTAGAGGACAAAAGGTCTTTTTATGGATCATCATTCATCACAGGGTTTGCTCGTCACCTACATAATAAAGATGAGAAGATCATCAAATGCACCAAACTAATAGTTTGTACTTTAGAAAACTGGTGGTAGCAGTGAGCCTGCTTTGCGCTAAATATGAGAAAAGTGTTAAATATGATAACTTGAATCTCATTAAATACCAACTTAAGCTGAAACATACACCCACAAGATCAAAAAATATGTCCTAACACTTCAGTTAATTTAACATACTAATATCAAAACTATACTCCCCTGAAGCTAAATTGTACTCCCGGAGATAACCATGTATCGAATAAAAATAGTAAAGATTTGTCCGGCTTGCAACAACAATAATTACTATCTGCTTTTCTCTCTCAGTGCTATACAGAACAAGATCCAAAAACACAATGACTTGACAGTTGATTAAATATAAAGAATCCAAGGGTAACATTCTAAAGTGTAATCATTCTGTAGAAGGAAGAATACAACCAAGACAATAGTCAAATGTCTCTATAGCATTGCTTTTTTTAAAAATGAAATAACAAGAAAATTTGTGTTGTATATTTGTAAAACCCCGTAAATCTGAAAATATTATGATTAATAGTGATAAATGAGTTTTATTATGATGAATATCATTTAATGATGAATGAGCATGATAGTAATTGATTTAAGATCAATTAAAAGTATATATGCATATACACCGATGCAATTCGAATCTGGAAAAAACTCAAAAGACAAAACTTGTAGGTCTCTTCAATAGCTTTTCAACGCAACTTTAATCACCTCATTCCGAGGTCGGACGAAAAAGTTACAGCCAAAATACCGAAGACTGTCCAAACGAGCACAAAATAAGAAAGACAGGCTACAGGGTGTGGTGTGCACCACACCCCGGTGTGGTGTGGTGGACCGGCCCTGACAACATTTGGAAGATAGCTTTTGCCACACCCGAGTGTGACACGCACTACACCCCGACGGGTTGTTGTTTCAGTTTGAGTTAGTTCGGGTTTGTTAGTATATATGGATATAATTCAAGAAAATCTCCCTTTTACTTCATATTTTTGAACCCTAGCACCCACCCTCTCCCCTCAAAAACCCTAGAACATATTTTGGTGAATTTTGAGAGCTTTGTGAAGCAAATACCGATAAGAGGGCGAGAACATCGGCATTTGGCGAAGGAGAACTTGTTTTGCCGAGTTGTGACCTAGATACATAATAAAATGGACCTACAATCAGAATATAATAAAATGGACTTTTTCATATGAACTTTTGGTTAACTTAGATACCTCATGTGACCTCTTCTGTTTTGAAGTTGATAGCGTACCTACCTCCACTTCCATTGATCTAGGAGAATTGATTCACCTCGAGTTTAGAAACCTTCAACTGGGGCCATAACAGAACACCTACAATCAGAAAAATAGTATTGATGAGTAAGGAGGGGAGACTGGAAAGTTAATAAACGAAGAGATGACACTCCATTAGACCATCATTTGATACTCTATTACTTTCGCAAGCCATAACAATGTGCTATAGTACTGCACTTGGCAGGTTAACAAAGAGATAATTCCATTATAGCATCATTTAATAATTAATACTATTAAATTGCTTTTGCAATCTCAGATTAGACTGAAGTATATCAGTGTGATCATTAGAAAGTTAATAAACAAAGAGAATAGGTTCTTTACAAGAGCAAAACATGGCAGCTAAGAAAATTCATACGTTACAGAAGGAAACAAGAGCAGTGAGAGATGTAAGTATACTAATTGTAAAACAGGAAAACCAACAGACATCTACAAAGGGAAAGAGAGATTCAAGTCAACGATATGCCAACAAAAAATTAACAAGACTGGCAGGTAGACACCAGTAATAAGTTTTTATACACTAGTTTTGACAAGTAGAGAAATGGAACAAATGGTTAACAAGGTTCAAGTAGTAATAAA
>BQKN01014117.1:0-11113 GCA_022839385.1 Asparagus kiusianus | reverse complement strand
GATATTAATCATTAGTTAAGAAACAAGGTAAACGCGAGATCTTGCCTACGACGAGTCGACTGCGAGTGTGGCTAGCGGCGTCGACGCGGAGAGAGAACTGCCGAAGAACTGTAGCGACGGAGAGGGCGAGGGGACTGTCGGGCCGTGGCTACGGAAGGTGGGGCGGATGCCGGCAGCGGCGGCGCTGAGGGCAGCGGTGCGGAGACGTCGGCTTGGGCTGAGCTCGAGGTGGAGGAGAGCTGGAGTTGGGAAAGCGGTCAGGTCAGGCGAGCGCAGGAGCAGGAGGTGGAGATCTCGGCGGCGCTGTCGGGGACTGGAGGAGGTTTGGGTTCTTCGGAGTTTGGGTCGAGCAGCGGTCAACGGTGCTGGAGGTCAGCGGTGGCGAGCAAGGCTTGGGCGAGGTCGAGAGGGAGAGAGAGACGTGGCCGGAGGCGCTGGAGTTGGGCGGCTAGTGCGGCGAGTACGGCGGCTAGGGGCGGCGGTCTTGGCCGAGGCGGCGAGAGGAGGGACTGGGGCGGGCGGTGAGTGCGGTGGGTTTGGTCGAACGAAGAAGGAGGGGATGCTGGTCTGGGTTCTTTCGAAGGGAGAGAGAAAGAGAGAGGATGGGAGCACAGAGATGAAGTGAGTGATGAAGAGAGAAAACGAATTATTTAATGAGAAGATGAGGGTGTACGTGGGTAGTTGTTCAGAGAGTGGGATGTGTGTACAGGCAGTTGTTTAGGGAGTGGGATGTTGGTTGTACAATGTGCGGATATGGGGGAGACGGGGGTGACATAATATTTAATAATTATAATTATTTTAAACAAAATGCATCACAAAATTATAAAAAATTTTATAAACAATTCAAATAAAAATAATTAATTTACAATTAGCCAAATAAATATAAGACCTGATTTTTAAATCATTAAAAAGTCTAAAAATCAATAAAAATGTAAATATCCTCTTTCATAATAAATTTAATATTTAATTACCAGAAAAATTATTTAAAACAGTATCGAAAAATTTATGGTCATTACAGGTTGTTTATGCTCGTGATTGGTTGTTGTTTATTTCAGAGGCTTAGAACGATATTTGAGGCAAGATTATCTTCATCCAAACTCATCCCCATAGTTAAATAACTAGTGTAGATGATTAATATGATGTTGAATATGTGTTTTCATGCTTTAATCTTAACGTGAGGTGTTAAAAGTCAGATTTTTGATATTAAATCTTAAACAAATGCTAGATTATTAATCTCTTCTTGCTATTTATGATAGTATCATAATCATGATCATTAGGGTTATTCATAATTTCGTTTATATGTAAGAAATTTAAGAGATGTACTAAATATATATTTTCTGCAGAAAACTACAGCATTTGTATAATCTTTAACTGAGATTTTGAGACAGTAAATAAACTCCAAGTTTAACCAAACTATATGCAAACGAAAGATATATATATCTAGTTTCTAAAACAGAAAACCATTCTTAAAAAGAGTTCGTATAGGGAAAGATATATTCTTTTTACTAATAACATGTCCTGCAGAAAAACTGTTGCATATGTATAATGTTTAACTAGAGATTTTGGATAACAAATGAACTCCAAACTGAACCAAACTTATATCATTTGAAAGATGTGTGAATGTAGTTTTCAAAACATAAAATCATTTGTAAAAATAGTTTTCCTAGAGATAGATATGCTCATTTTACTAACAAAAGTCTCGTCTGTTTTCCTGCTCTTTTTGTGGAGCTGTGTTGCGTCATTTTGAGATGCGTTCACGGAGTTTTGTGCCGCTTGATATTACACGTATAGTCATGAATATATTATGTTGCGCATTTGAGAATCTCAAGGGGATTATGATGAGTTTTGATTTGATCATATTTGAATTAGATATCGTTCATACACATGTTAGATGTCGTTGATGAGCACAGCTCAGTACTATATGGGATAATACATCGACATACTAGATATACACAGTTTATATATGAGGTGGATATCGTTGATGAGCTCAGTTTAGTATTATATGAGGTAGTGCAATGATATTCTACATGTACAGACCATTGAGTCGGATTTTAGGAGGTTTGATCTAGCCGTCCGTCCCGCACTAGGGTGCGATGAGGCTCGTGAGCCATATTTCTAGGATGCTTATTTGGTAGTCTGTCCAGCACTCATGTTACGCACTGAGATTGCGATGAGACTAATGAGCCGTGTATAAAGTTCAGGATACCTACAGGATAGTCCGTTGCATTGAGACAATTACCTGATAGCCTAAGTATAGCAGATGTCGGTTATGAATACGACTTGTCACTGAACTATATGACCGAGATATGTTATTTTTGAAAGTATGTAAAATTATGTATTGGTATTTTATTCTACCTCCATAGTGATAGTAGAAGATATTATAAATACGATGTGTTGATGTCTTATTTCTTTATTGCCTTCTTTACTTCTTAGTTGAGATCAATGATTAGAGATTCACAACATGAGACATATGGTATATATATGATGGTTTCCTTATTTGGATTATTTCGCTCGATGTACCAATCTCGTGTTATGGATTTTTAATTTTTGGTTTCATTAGATTGTCTTTTCTTTGTTCGGTATTAATGTTTAGATATCTACAATTTAAGACTTATGGTATATACACGAGAGTTTCCTTGTTTGGATTATTTCACTTGACGTACTACATCTCGTGTTATAGGTTTCTAAATTTTAATCCCACTTAGATAGGGGAAAATAAATCTAGGTAAACTATGTTTAATAGATAGAGCCTTCACTTCATCTAGCAGCCCTTCTCCTAGGGGCGGATGGAGGTAATCTTGCTATAGCGCACTGACGCTCTTGTTATTATTCTTTTTCTTTTAAATTACTTTTTAAGAAGTTCATAGTTTTGGAGAGCCGTAGGGTGACGGAGTTCTAGCATAATCGTCGTCACGTATTTTTACTTGTAGAAACTCTACTATAGTTTTGAGTTTTATCCAGACATTACAGTTTTATTTTCATATTGTAAAGGTAGTATACCATAGTATAATTTTTAGTTGATTTATGTTGAGATATTTTCCTATTCAGATATCAGATATATTATAGTTGAGACATGATTCTTTTTATTTATAAAATATCTCTTCTATATCATGTCTATTATATTTATTCCCTTTATTTTACTTGTTTTGTACCTGCACTTCTATTTGGTTCCACTAAGGATATTGCTGTGATTGGTGAAACGTGTTTATGTACAGTATGGGTGTATGGTAGGTTTGACATCTCTGGTTTTACCTTGGATTGTAGCCTTGTGTGAACCCAGGGCCGTCACAGAGGAGGTGTAGCCTAACCCCCTTCGGGTTTTGTCGTAGTAATTGTTGGGCTTTCCTTTGGGAACATAAGTAGGCCGGATGAGTGTTTTAAACCCTTTGCTGTAATTCAATCCTTCTTTGCGGGTGAATTCATAACCCATACTCTCCATTATACACTTCGTGATCTGATCTTAATGCGAGAACTGAGGAGTGGGTTCATCATTGTCTGACTCATCCCACATTGTACGCATAGGCTGATCTATCTTTCTAAATAAAATATCCTTCTGATAATTACCTCAGGCGGGTATGACAAGGACGGCTTGCGAGGACTCGGTCGCCTATTTGTCTGTGATGAACGACAAGTACACATGCAAGTGCAAGGAAGAGTTATTATATAACTCTACAACCAAATTGCTAAACTCGTCATTACTAGACTCTGAACTAGAAGATAAGTAAGTAAAGTCAGAACCTTCATTCAGGATAAACTCGTCTGCCTAGGCAGTGTTGGTTACAACAAGTCCTCCATAGCTGATTACAATAGGTTCAATGTCGTTTAAGACAAGACCCTCGTTGTACTCAGACTCACTATTGGCCTTATTGCCACTGTCAGGTTCCTTGACCGGTGGCTCGTTGCCCAGTTCAGAGTCCTCGAATAGCAAAGAATCTATGAAGTAATTTTCAACCCCTTTGAAGGGTTGTTTATCAGCAATCACCATCTTTACTTGATCACGACCGTTCACATACTTCAAACACTGATACAATGTGGATAGGACTATCCGGTTGCTATGGATCTATGGCCGACCTAATAGCATGTTGTAGGAAGGCTCCGCATCGATGATGTAGCAGGTCATTTTTGTCTTCATGTCGCCTAGTCGGCACTTAAGGTAGATCTTCCCCAGCGGTCGAGTTTCGGTGGCGTTAAAACCAAAGATGGTGGTAGTCATTGCGGATAGTCGTTTTTGATGTACCCCCAAGTGTTTGATAAGTTTTAAGGGGACAATTCTCAGCGTAGACCCTGGATCTACTTGGATCCTGTCCACTTGAGAGGAGCCGATGTATCCTGTGAAGTACAGGGGTCAGTCGTGGGATGTACTCTTGATGAGCATATCCTCAGGAGTGAAGGTAATGCTAGGAATCTGTTGTCTGGATGTCTGGAAGCATTGTGGACATCCCATTTCCACGTCTCCTTCAGAAACAGGCGAGAAATGTGTGGCAAAGGCCTCTGAGTCTATCAGCTGCGTGAGCAGGTCGAACTGAAAGGGTTGACTGCTCGAACTTGGCTGCTCAGGGTTTGGTTAGACCGTCAGTAATGGTCCCACCAGTTGCCTTGATGGACTTTCCACTATCGGCGGATAGTTCTTGGCAAAGTCCTTCCCAAATCACATGATCAAAGCATCTACCTTGCTATCAAAACTGGTGAGGGTCGCTATCTCCATTTTATCATCACCTGGGATTGTCGAAACAATGTTACATAGCTTAGGCTTGCCTTTTGGCTTCTTGGAAGTCCATTGCTCATCATTGAGGAGATCTAGATGAACCCACATCACGTATATTGATGGTAATATTTACGGTACAAGCCTTTTTCTCGTTGATTGTGAGGATCAACATTGGTAATCTTTAGTATTGCTTTTGGGATGGGCACGACACCTGCTGGTGCGTGAACCTCAGGAAGTCCTGTCCTAAATTTCAGGGTGACCATGTTTGTAGTAACGTTCTTTTTCACCTTCTCCTTCTTCAAGACTCCCGCGTCATAAAGAGCCTGCAGCTTATCCTTAAGGATATAGCAGTTGGAGGTATGATGACCCAAAAATCTATGGTATGCACAGTAGTTCGGATCATCTGTCTTGTTTATGTCTTCAAACTTCGTGATCTCCGAAAGCTTGATCCTGTTGCTCTTGAGGAGAGTATAGAATGTAGCCACAACTTGGTCTTCCTTGAAGTCGTATTACCTTGGAGGGCGCTGCTCGAAAGACTTGAGCTTCTATCATTGAGCTGACTTGTGGGCTGGAGTAGAATCGACAGCCATGATCTCTTTCCCTCTCGATCGAGGAGGTTCCTAGGGGCGCTTGGTTCTGGTGTTCCTCTTTTAGATGAAGGTTCTTCGGCTTCTAAACTTTTGCTCATGTTTTCCACTTGCTCTCCCTGGCAAATAAGTTCTTTCTAGGTCCAGGTTTCCACAGCACTGATCTTGGATAGAATGTCGATCGAGAGGTTGTTACGACATATCTCAATCATGGTGCCTGAGGAGACTTAGTCTCGGCATTGTAGTGACCGATTCCTAAATCTCTTGACAAATTCGTTAACCGACTCCATCTTCTTCTGCTTGTCAGCAAGAATGGTGGCCATCAACACTTTCGTGTCATCATCGAAGAATAGGGCTAAGAAGAGCATTTCCACATCGACACATGTTGTGATAAAGCTCGATTCCAACCTACAAAACCACTCAAAGGCTACTCCTCTAAGGGTACCAATGAACAATCAGGTTACGATAGCATCATTCCCCATGAGAAATCATGTTTGGGATAGGAAATAGTAGATATGTTGTGAGGGGGAGCCATTTCCATCGAACTGGACTAAACTCATCTGTTTGAATTTTGCCGGGTAGGTGACCATGTCCCATTCGACTGGATACGGTCGAGCCACCCCCAGCTTGTACATGTTCCTTTAGAGCTTTAGGGTGTTGAGCTGACTCTGGAACTCGTCAAGCCTTTTGTCTCAGGGAGTGCTACCAGCATGTGACACCCGTCCTGAAGACTTGGACGAGTAATCTAAATGTGATCCACAATTATCTTCCTCTTCAATGTGTTAGGGGGAGTAGGCTCCTATTCCTTGTTCTTTGAGGATCTTCAACGATTCCGTGAATTTCCTCTTCTTCTTCTTGTTCAGAAGTTGTTCCATCATTCCCTTCAATGAGTTGATGGTTGCTTGCTGCTCCTGGACTCTTCTAACAATGTCATCAAAGTTGTCCGCCATGTGCACCTTTACGTGCTTGCCATAAGCTAAACTTGAGGTCTGAGACGTTACCGCCGCTGACCACACATGAGATGTCAACCCTCGTTTGAGTACGTATGAATTGGTAGACACCTTCACGCTCGACTGGGAGCCAGTTCAATCCCAAGGAAATTTCCGAATCGGATGAATCCAAATATTTGGCCTTTCATTTCCCTTCCATGTTAACCATAGCGGCCGGGAGCTCCAAACCATCAGTGGCCTATCAGCTCTAGCGATTGCGTCTCTGGCATGGAAATCTTGACTCTAGAGGTTTCTAAAAATCCTTTTGAACACCAAAGGTTTCGGTGCCTCGGCACACTGGCAATCAACAATCACTGCTTTGATGAGCCTCTCATAGTGGCACTAAGGATATGCCTTGTGAATAGTGCACTTATTAGTTAGATGGTCCCTGAGATCTCCTGTAGGTTGATTGTGACAACCCCCAATATTAGAAGAACCAAACATGCAATTATGCAAAGAAGATTCAAAAGAAGAACCGTGAGAACACTTGGAAAATTCCCCAAGTGTTGAGTTCTGGCGAGTCTACCTTGATAGGCGAGGTCTCATGTTCTGGCTAGATTCAGCCTTCTGGCGAGTTCTAGCTTCTTGTTCATTCAGGCAAGGTATGCTCACTTGAAATGTCTTTGTTTTGCCTTTTTGGCCAAGGCACGTTTGTGGGCGAGGTTGATAGGGCTCGCTTGTATGGCGATCTGTCTACGGGGCGAAGCTTGCCTGATGTGCGGAGCTCGCCTGCTTGTGGACGGAGCTCGCCTGGATCATAGAGCTCACATCATTTGGGTAGCTCGCCTGATCTGGGAGGATGAATTGAAGAGCGAAGCCCTCCTGATTTGGGGGACTCGAATATCTTGCTAAGATCGCCCAAATGGGGAACTTTGCTGTTGGAGTGAGGCTCACCTAAAATGCCAGGCTCACCTGAAACACTAACTTTGCCAGTTTGGGAACTTTGCTACCAGAACGAAGCCTACCTGAGTAGGTGGGCTCACCTGATTAATGTAGTCCGCCAAAATTGGGAACTTTACATTCCTGCTTAGCTCTTCTTAGGCCTGAATAGTAATTTAGGCCATCATAGGAAGTGAAGGCTTGGGTTTCTTGGCAGACAAGAGCTTATCGTCATCGACGCTGGGTTCTTTTAGAGATAGGAGCAGTTATGTCAACAGTAAATGTGTGGTTGCCAACACGAACTAGGGTCTTCTCTTCCATGGGGGACTACGTGGATTGCTTGGCAACCCAACGAGTAGCCCCCTTGGTTGGTCTTCTCTGCCTTTGGCTCGGCCTTGGCTGGATCAGGGGAGATAGAACCCCTTACTGTTGCTCGGGTAGAGCTCTTGGGTATGGCTACCTTGGCCACTTTGGGCTGGGTTGCGTGTTCAACTCTATGGTCAAACTCACTCAGAAGGGACTCGACGGTCGTCCCTTCCTTAATTTCGTCAAATTATGCTACCATCATTTTGGTTGAAGAAATAGTTCCTCCCACTGTGGTAACCATCTTCTGTACGATGCGTAAAATTGGTCCTCGATATAGATTTGTATTGATAAGAATGGCTTATTACAAATCAATAATAAAAATTACAACAAAAGTGGAGAGAAGACTCTCCTTATTTAAGGTGGGTTCTTTGATAGCGATAGGATACATCCCTCAAATGCTTACGTCGAGTTTACTTCCCTTGACGATACGATCAAAGTTTCGGTTAAGCTTCAGTACACAGTAGAAGCTCTTGTGTGATTGAGTTTGATAAATACCCGAGCTTGACGAATATCAAGGCCGAATGCTTGGAGAAAGCTAATATGTAAGAGTTTGACAAAGAGCTAAGAGTCTCCAATCTAAGGGTTCAGATTGAGTCTACTTAAACAATCCAATCAAAATGCTAGGAAAGTTCTAACAAGCAAGCTAATTAATACCTCTGTTTGAGAAATTCCAAGCCTCTCTATCTAATTTGTCAGTTGAACCAGGCGAACCTAACAACCCCAGCTAAATCTTCGCTGACCTTAGCTGAACCTCCTTCATATTAGAAAAGGGGTCCTATAAATAGGCAAGGGATGATTTGTGGGATATGACCACTAATAGGAGTAAGGATTAACATACTCCCCCTATAGCTATGGGATGTGACAACTATAGGGGTGATGGAAGCCATGTCTCATTACCCAGGACGTGGGAAGTGGGTGAGCGCACTCCCATAAACAAGTAGCCCTTTGCACTATTTAGGCAAGGCTGACAGACTTGTAGGTGAGATTGAGAGCTGCTTGAACATTCAAGCGAGCTTGTAGGCGAGCATGGTGAATAGGCGGGGTCGGCTGACGGGGCCCCTCGAGCATATGTGCTTGCATTCATTGACAAGTTGGGTTCATGCATTCAAACTCTCTACAGGCAAGCTTGACTCGTGTGGGCAAGCAAGGCGTTCAGGTGAGGTCGAGCTCGTACTGGTAAGCTCGATAATCAGGCAAGCTTGACTCGTACTGGCGAGTCAAGCAAATAGGCGAGATTGACGAGGTTTAGTACGTGCAGACGAGGCAAACAAACAGGCAAGCTTTGGCTTTTAGGCGAGCTTTGCTTGGCCTTTTGCTTGAAGGCGAGCTTGACTTGTGCTAGCAAGTTAAGAAATACAGGCGAGTTCTTGCTTGTAAGTGAGCAAAGTGCGTTGGAGAGCTTTCGTTTGCATGTAAGCTTTGCTTGGCCTTTTGCTCGCTTTGAGCACGCAAGCAAGCTCTAATGGGCAAGGTTTCAGCTCTATTGCGTAAAGGCCATTTTTATTGCCTACATGAATGTCACAAGCTCGTCTTTGACCCCAACATAGTCTCCTCTCGCATCATCGTTCTCTCCACATTCCTTGACATCTTGAGTCTCCTTTGATCTTCTCCTACTATCTTACCAAGTTCTTATCCCTCTCCTCTCAATGGGTCTCCTCTGAACTTAGTCCTTGTACTCTCCTAACTTAATTCATACATATTCTCTTCTGCCACGAACTCTTCCTATCAGCCCCTAGTCAGTGCCCTCATCCCATTGTCCACCCACCTCCATTGTCACTGTGCTTGGTGAGCTACTGCTATCTAAAGCAGTTGTGGCCATTTGGCCACTGTTCACCTAGCGCACCCAGTTCACCTTGGGCTGCGCCTGCTATGTTGGCTGTGTTTGCCACTGCAATGAATCCTCATGCACACAAGCTCTCTGCTGTAGTGCCACGTCTACCTTCCAATCCCCATACTATGTAGACTAGATCTAAGTCGGGGATAGTGAAACCGCATCATATCTTGTCCCTCAATACAACACTTATTGCCTCTAAACTGACAAATTTCACACAAGCCTTTAAACACATAACTGTGCAACTCGCAATGACAGAAGAATTTAATGCACATATCAATAATAACACATGGCAATTGGTTCCATTTGATGAACAGAAATTTTAGTTGATTGTAAGTGGGTTTACAAGGTTAAATATATTTCAGATGGTTCTATTGAGTGGTACAAAGCTCGTTTAGTTGCTCAAGGTTTTAACCAGCAAGCCTGTACTGATTTTCATGAAATTTTTGCTCCTATTGTCAAACCCACTACTATTCATCTTGTGCTCTCTTTGTCTATTTCTTTTAGTTGGACTATCCGTCAACTCGATGTGAATGCTTTTCTGCAAGATTTTCTTATCGAGGAGGTGTACACGAAACAACCTCCTAGATTTGCTCATCCGTCCGTTTCCAAACCATATTTGCAAACTTAATAAGGCCATCTATGGTCTCAAACAGCTTCTCATGCTTGATTTCATCACTTTAGCAGTTTCATTCTATCCCTTGGCTTTCAATGCAGCAAAACTTATTCTTCCATGTTTCATCCAGTTTCTAATATTATTATCCTTCTTTTATATGTTAATGACATTGTTCTTACATGAAACTCATCTACTCTCATTCAGCTCTTTATTTACTTATTATGTGATCAATTTGCTATGACAGATCTTGGTGATATTCATTATTTTTGGGAGCTCAAGTCATTCGTGCACCTGATATTCTATTCTTATCTCCACATAAATATGTTCACGACCTCTTATGCAAATTTCATCTTCATACCCTTACTCCCCTGCGTACCCCCATTGCAGCTAAAACTAATTTATCTCTTACTGATGGTGAGTTATTAGTAGATCCCTCTGTATATAGGAGAATGGTCGGTGCTTTACAATATCTTACAATTACAAGGCCTGATATTGCATTTGTTGTTCATGTTGTTTCTCAGTTTATGCATCATTTGTTGTTCATGTTGTTTCTCAGTTTATGCATGCTCCTCGTACTACTCATCTCCTTACTCTCAAAAGAATTTATAGGTACTTACAGAGCACCGCCGATCAAGGTCTCTCACTTCACAAGGCCATCGAATCGACACTTGTGGTTGATTGGGCCGGCTGTCCTGACAGCTCACGCTCCACCTCTAGTTATGTGATATTTTTTTGGTTCTAATCTCATTTCTTGGTGCTCAAAGAAGCAACCTACCGTATCAAAATTCTTGACGAAGGTTGAATATCGTGCCCTTGCATACATGGTCACTGAGATTCTATGGATTCGGCATGTCTTAGTCAAACTTAGGATTGTGACTCTTTTTCTGACAATATTAGTGTCACCTACGTCACGGTAAATCCTATTCTACATGATCTTAGCAAGCATATTAAAGTTGACTATCACTTTGTTCGAGAGAGAGTTTCTCATTGTGATTTGGTAGTTTGCTATGTTCCCACACACCTATTCTACATGATCTTAGAAAGCATATTAAAGTTGACTATCACTTTGTTCGAGAGAGAGTTTCTCATTGTGATTTGGTAGTTTGCTATGTTCCCACACAGTTTTAGCTTGCAGATATT
>BQKN01014110.1:0-10566 GCA_022839385.1 Asparagus kiusianus | reverse complement strand
TATATATATATATATATATAACCAAATTATTATCAATTAATGTATATTTTACAGTATCTTTTGTAACTAATAGTAATTACCAAAAATCACAAATAATATTAAAACCCCATAATCTCAATTAGTTGTTTCTTTTTAAAATGAAAAAAATGTTAGCTTTAATTTTTCTTGAAAGTAAAATATTATTTGATTTTTTTATGATCACCGGCCGGTTTTAATTCTTTGAAACAATTCTCTAATCTTTTATCTACAACACAAGTCACTTTTGCATGGAGAAAGATTATTCAGGTATTTATTCTCCAACATTCAAATAGTTATTTTTATTTTTATATGTTTAATTAATATTTTTATATCTAATAGCTACGGATTTAAATTTTCTTGAAAAAAATTACTTCAAGGAAAAAAGAAACTCCGATTTTTCATCTTTGACCCAAGGTGCTTTTATTACTTGGAGAAAAATAATTTAGGTATTTAACCTATAGTCGTCCAATATTTATTTTATTTAATTGTGCAACATTTTTTTATAATTTTAATTGTTATCGAACAAATAATGCCAGCAAAAGAACTACATTTTTTTCTCATCAATCCTCAATGGTTTTGTTACTTGGAGGGAGAAACTTCAGTTGTTTATTCTACAATCATCAAATATTTATTTCTATTTTAATATGTTTAATATTTTTTATATCTAATAGCTATAGTTTTAATTTTTCTCGGGAAAAATTACTCTTGAAAACAAAATTGGCGATTTTTTATGTTCAAACCATAGTGCATTGGTTGCTTGGAGAAAAAATTTAGGTAATTATTCCACAACCGCCGAGTATTTATTTTTATTTTAACACATTTAATATGTTTTTACATCAAATAGTTATTTTGAATCATAATTCGATGCATATTTTCATTCAATTTTCTAGACTTAATTACTTTCAATAAAATTAAATTAAAACATACCAAAATTAAATATAAGATGCAAGTTACCAAATTTATGTAAAATAAATTCATCTTTTAAGTAGATTAATCTAAAAAGTCGTGTTCCCATTTTTGGACTTAATTTAAGTTATTTTAATTTTAAACTTGATTTATTGAATATATTAGAATAAAATATATTGAATTTTAAGAAAATATCAATTATTAAATGTATTTTTAAATATTAATTTAAATTTTAGATATTTAAATTTTAGATAGTTTGAAAAATTATTAAATTAGAAATTATTTCATATAAATCAATAGGTCTTGATTTTAAATATAAGAGAATAAATTTTTTTTAGTTTTTTAAGCATTTCTGAAGATAAACTTTTATCAAAATATTTAGTTTTAGAATCTCTAAATTTAATTTGAATTTTTTAGATAGTTGTAAAAATTTATTTTCATACCAAATGGAATTAAAAATAAAATTAATTTTAGTAAAAATTAAATTCAATAATATCAAAATTTTAGATCATTTTCAACATTACTATATATATATGTTACCAAATTTATGTATAATCGATTCATAATTTAAGTAAATTATAAGAAAAAAAAATCTTACTTTAATTAAATTACCAAATTTAGATCGTGTTCCCATTTTTAAACTTACTTCAAATTTAATAGTATTTTTTAAATAATTAAATTTTAAAATTATTTAAAAATAGTAATTATGAGATTAATGGATGCCTAAATTAATTTGAATTTTCTTTTTTCATATTTTAAATATTTCTGAAATTTATTTGTACTCATGGTTTTTTAAATTTGAAATTTGGACTATTAATTTGAATATATGGTTTTTTTACTTCTAAATAATTCTGAAAATTTCTCTTTTTTGAAACTATTTTGTTTTAAAATTCCAAATTTTAATTTGAATTTTGAAATTTTTTAGATAGTTGTGAAATTTATTTTTATACGTAATTTTAATAAAAATTTGAATTTTTTTAAAATTACCATATATTTGTTACCAAATTCGAGTTACCAAATTTATATATAATAGATTCATGACTTAAGTAAATTAATGGAAAAATATCTAACTTCAACTAAATTGCTATATTTAGATTGTATTCCCATTTTTCTACTCATTTCGATTTTAATAGTATTTTATAAATAAATAAAAAATTTGAAATTATTTAAAATATTAATTAATGTATTAATGAATACCTAAATTAATTTGAATTTTTTATTTTTTATTTTTAAACAATTCAAAAATTATTTTTTATTCTTGTTTTTTTATATTTTTTGAAATTATTTAGTTCTCATATTTGAATATTTTATATTTTAAGATAGTTATGGAAATTTATTTTTATACCAAATTTAGTAATTATAAGTATAAGTTACTTAAATTATATGGATTGTTTATATACAAAATATCATGATTTTCTTGATTTGCAAAATTTCTTGAATTCGAAATAAAAGGTATTCTGAATAACCAATGTAGGTTACTTAAATTTACTTATTAAATATATTATTATCAAACTAAAATTATATTATTCTTTATTTATTAATTTACTAAAATTTTTATGTTACTTTAATATTATTTTGAAATCTTTATAGAATTTATATATACGATTATTGGTTAGTCCTTATTTTTTTGTGGTATTAAAGTGTTAACAAAATCTTTGAGTTATCAACAAGCAAGTTTGGATGTATTGAGTGGAGGTAAAGGTAGTAAAGGTATGAGGTACCTTTACAAAAGGTAGGGGGCAATACTTATGTCAATTATCTAAGCAAATCAGGGAGCACTTGTGTTGCTACCCTTATGGCTGAGGTAGTCATGAAATTTACTTTGTAAGCAAGTAAATCCACGTAACGAGGCCTCATTAGTGGAACAAGGTTCCTCTGACATGTATTACAATCAATAAAGATATGGAAGTTGGTAATTAGAGGAAATAATTATCGACGAGAGGCTTATATAACTTATCTTCAAAGTTTCCATATGATTTGAAACAAAATATATGATTTTAAAAATAGCAAAAATAAAAATAAAAATGTAAAGATATAATAAACTAAAAGATAAGTTGCACATAAATCCCTTATATATATATGCCTTCAATTAGCTCATTTTATTAGCACTTATCCCCTCTCAATTCTTAAGGGAAGAATGATATGTGCTAATAAATAACTTAGGGAATTAAGTGGAACTGAAGGTATAGATGAGTGATTTATATACAATTTACCTTAACCTATGTTTATTATAAATGTAGTAATTTCAAAATTTTAAAACACTTTGGATATTGATCACATTTAAAATAACTTTTAGGAATATTAACTATATTATCCCCATACATATTGATCATTAATGTAAAAGTTACATACATAGTCTTTATTATTCTAATTTCTGCTTGTATGAAAGATAACATTCTTTTGCATAAACTCCCAACTAAGTTTGGCACGTGCATCAGCTCCTGCGTATCTTTGTTTGTCATCTCTGATCTGCTTGTCACCTGCTACAACGAGTTGGGGGTTGTTTGTTTGCGACTTGGGTAGGGGGAAAGCCTGCCAAAAGTGTAGTTTTTGGCAGGCTTTCCACCCAAATCGCCTTTAAAAGAGGTGATTTGGATGAAAAGCCTGTCAAAAACTGCACTTTTAGCAGGCTTTTAACATGCTTTCCAGCTCTTTTCCTCCTAAAAAACCCCTTTCCAAACAGTTCCTTAGCTTCGTTTGCTCACTTCCAAGTTGAACTCAGTGGAGCCCTCACGATGGACTCTAGTTTTTAACTTGCTCACCCTAGTGGTGGGGCCCACATGAGATACTACCTCATCAACATCTGTTCTTTTGTGTTGATCACCTCCCACTTCTTGGTGGATGCCTACCTCCTACTTCATTTTATTAAAACAATAGAAACAAAACGTTAAGGTTAAAGATTTCCTAAAGAAGGCAACAATAAGAAATGTGACTGTGTCACTAAAGATTTGTGCAACTTAAAATAAAAGATGAACAATAGTTCAGCTGTGCTTCAACTTCTTGACACTCCAATAAAGGAAGAGCAATGTTTATTAATAAATTCCGAGTCCAATTATTTTCCAAAATAAACCCAATTGTTTTGTGAAGGTCTCAAGCGGAGTGCAAAAAGCCAAGATTTGGGCAATATGATGAACAACTTGGAAAATTAAAGAAGATATCGACTTCTCCTAAAGTGGGCTAATAATTAGCGCTTAAGCACCTTTATAGTTTCCCTTACTTTGTACTTAAATACCCTCACTTTTTTTTTTGTTAGAGAATTATTTCCTAGGAAACTAGATTTAAAATAAATGGATGTAGAACTTTTAAAAAAACTACTCACCACATTAGTATATACTAGACCTATAGTCTATGTACGAAATATTTTGTTTGTCACGAGTACATTGTATTGAACGTAGTAAGCTTATTAGAGGCTAGGCATGTTAACTGAAAATTTGAACCATCTTCATATTATAAAACACGATTTGAAGTTGTATGCGTCATTTAGGTTAGTTGGGTCGGATAGAATATGTCGTTTAATAAATTGCTTGAGTATTCTTATCTCATATTGTCAAGTCAATTCTGATCGAGTTAGCTAATTAATCTACTATTTTCAAATCAATGTGCAAAGCCTACTACACCAAAATTTGCATATCTATCTTTCTCTACAATTCTTTCTTTGTTAATATAGCTGAATAGAGCGCATGTGCTATCTTCATTTTGGTGTTTTATGCAAAAGATTTGAAGGACTAATTTCAAAATATTAAAAAAAATTTAGGGACTAATATCCGAAAAAAACCCGTAGCAAACCTTCCATAGTTCCATATTGGTCCCTCAAATCATTAAAATTGCTCAAGGATTCTTGTAATTTGGTCCCTTTATAACTAAAATACCCTCAGTTACATTCTCCCCCTTAGATTCATCTTGTTCAGAAAGAGCTATTTTCACTTTGTTATCTAAGTTAAGGCTGTCCAAATGGGCTAGCTCAGATATTTTATTTTATTTTTTGGCTAAAAAATTGTGATTTTTATAAAAAATCATTAAAAAATTAGATTTTTTTGGGAAAAAAGATGTAACTTTAGAAATATTTACAAAGATGTGAAATTATTGTAAAGAAATTCCTTCTTATTATTAATCACTTAGAATATAATTATACAATTTGTAAATTCATAGAAATTAAAAAAGAAAAAATAAATTCTATTTTATTATTAATCTGATAATCTCTAACAACTACAATATTTCTTAGGAAATTATCATATCATAATAGATGAGAACATGTTGGGACCTATCCATCTATATCAATATTATTTGCAACTCTTTATAAAATAATTTATTACAGATTTACAGCTCCAAAACTAAAATTTACAAATAACTTTGAACCTTCTATTCTTATTCTGCAGCATCAGCTATCATTAAATCTTGAAGCTTGTCTTTGATATTAGCACAATAGTTGATGTTTTGATGTCTCTTTTTCACTGTCCACCAATCTTATAAGCACCGTATCACATGTAGGGTAGATAGATCTAGAAATTTCATGTAGTCATTAATCAAATGTCATGATGTGCTGAATGCGTATTTCAAGCTATAGTAGAAACATGCCCTATTAGTAAATTATGAATCATGATGAAAAGTACAGAATATGAAAGCATTCCGTACATTTTCCGCCATTGCAAAATATTGCATACCATATTATTATGACTCTTAAGTAAATGTACTACTAAATATTGTTCAAGTTCGTAGACTTCCCTTACGGATGATGATCCATCACTACCACCACTATGCATACAACGAGTTGGTTGATCTATTAACATTTGTCTGTCAAATGAACATGATTCTATACTCGATCTAGAGCTCGTAGACGTAGGAGCTAGATCTTGAGAATCATGTCTAGCTGCATACTCTATATATAATTTTTGAAAATAATATTTGATTGTGTTATGATGAGTAAAAGCAGTAAAAGGCTCACTCACATCAGCTTTGCCTATTATTGTGTTTCCATATAAAGAATTCAATAAATCTTAGATCCCAATATCCTCTAAGCATGGATTAATAAGAATGCCCAAATAAAAAATAATAGGAATGTGTCTAAAACACTTATTAAACTTTATTTCCATTTGTATAATCATATTTGAAAAATAATTATCCATGTGATAAGCATTAAAAAAGTTTTGAAATACTAAAAATTGTAAAAGTAGTTTGAGTTATAGTTAGGTAATAACAACCAAATGAAAGAAGAGTAGCCTCATAAAAAATATGTAACGTGTTCTTTACACAAGTTATAGTATTCCATTCTTCTTCATTTATTCCACACACAGAGGAAGAAGTAGAAGAAGCATAAAAAGTAATATTTTTTTTATAATTTCTTTATGTTTTACTACTACATTTAACATTAAATAGATGCAAATAGTCAACATCTTTTGAAACTTTTTTAACCCTTAAAGTTTTTCTTTTACAAAATTATTCTATTTTTTAAGACTTTTTCCAGAAGCATTAAGAAAATAAGTAATAGGCCTAACTTTTTTTTTATCATTGTTCTAATTTTGTTAAATGCACTTTGCACAATTAACTTTGAATATGACATATATATCTAATATGATAAAAAATCACCCTTGCATGACAATAGTAAAGATGATTTGATATAATTTAATACTACATTATTATTGCTTGCATTATTCAAGGAAAGAGTAAAATTTCTTTTAGAAATTTCTAATTTTGTAGTTCTTTCATCATCAAAATTGTAACATTTTCACCACTATGTGATTCTTCAAATAAAATAAAAGAAATAAATCTTTTAAATATTTGTTAACTATCATCGATCAAGTGTGATTTGATACATAAACAACCAGTTTGTGCTTTAGATGTCTAAATATCAAAACTTAGAGAAAATCAACAATTTAAGCTTTGAAAATAAGCACTTATTTTTGTTTTCTCTTCTCGATAATATTTCATAATATCATGTTGATAAAGTTTGAAGATATTTTTTTTAAAAAGTGGTAAAACACCATCTTTAATCATATCTTCAAAATCACCATATTCTATCATTTTAAAAGGAGTATTTTTAAAATAACCAACCTGATAATGCATTTCTTTACTCGAATTGTGCCGTAGGTCCATGTACCAAGGCCACCGGAGGAAGAAGATTGCGAGAGAAAAGATTTGCGGATATTAGTTTGAGATGTTCCTTTGCACTCTCTTGTGGCTCTTAAATGTCGTTTGAGATGGTTAGTCCCAATTTTACGATGAACTTTGAAGACTTTGCCACATAACACACATTTCACCTTTTGGTTGAGAATACAGTCGTGACTATCTTTGACAACTTCAATCTTCTTGAAGAAAGCTCACACTTCTGATCTTGGCCTTTTAGAATGTTGGTGTTGGATCTTTAGAATTAGGCTGAAGCTTGGTAGTAGCAGGACTCATATTGAGAGTTAGAGTTGCATTTTCATCCTCAAAGACTTTGAGATCAGAGGAGTGTGAACGCGGAAATGGGACGTGGGGGCCACCAACGCGTGAAGAGATCCACCTTCACGTGAAGAAGTCTCGTGAATAGTAGCAAAATTTTGCAGGCCCACCCGAAAAGCAATTGACAACTATATATTTGTGTTGTGTTCGGACCTAGGGTTTTAGAGAATTTTGAGGGGCGTGCAGTCAGAGGGCTTTTGACGGTTGCGGCAAGTGGCAGAGAGCAGAGGCTTGATGCAGAGAAGAAAAGACGGCATACAAAACAGCAAATCCTTTTTTTCGGCTGTACAAAGGCAGAGGGTTTTCTTGGGCTGTGTGTAATAGGAAAATCAGAGGCTCATTTGGCTCTTTTGAGAGAGAGATTGTGAGGGATTTAAGAATTGTTTGAGGGTTTAGGTTATGAGATTGTAAACCCTAGTTATATTCTCTCCCTCTAATAATAGATCTCCCCCCTCCTTGCCCCGTGGACGTAGGCAATTTACCAAACCACGTAAAATAGTTTGTCTTGTTGTAATTTGTAATAGCTTGTGGGTTCCCTCGACAAGTCAGTCCTAGAACTGATGAGAGGAAGAGCTGATATCCCACTTTATTAAGATATTTTGCTTTTAGTTCTTGTTTTCTTTATAAAACGGGAATTTCGTTGTGATCTAATCTCTTGTTGTGCACCTTGCACACCGGAGGTGCTGCCGAAATTTTCGCTGCGCACAACAAGGAGGAAGCCATTGGAATTGAGAGAATTAGAGAATTAGGTGAGAGTATTTAAGAGTATAGGAGTGATTATTAGAGAGTATAAGAGGGTAGTAGAGAGTAAAGAAAGTATTAGACAATATTAAGAAAGAGAAGAATGATTTTGAGACCAAATGAAAACCCCCTCTATTCATAGAGGCATGCTCATAGTTAAATGATCAAGATACCCTCAGATTTTGCCCTTTTTTGCCACGATCATTTCTTCAGAGAAAATGACTACTCCCACTATGGTCGTCATCTTCTGTAAGGTCTCGAAAAAAGACAAGATGACTGGTTTTTTGTAAGAAATGATTCTATCGCCTAGTAAGAATCTTTTTACAGTTGTTCTTTTTCAAGTACAAAAGAGGAGAAGATTGATTCGACTTCTTATTTGTTTAACGTGAGTTTGATGTGGCTATGAAATGCCTCGCTCGATGCTCATGCCGAGCTTACTTCTTGTTGACGATCGGAGTAAGATTGCTTCAACCCGAGAAATAGCCTTTGTTGAGTGTTTTACCTGCTTGCGGCTGCTGTTGGCTCTTGACGCATGTGCGTCTAACTCTTGGGTCTCAAGATCTGATCCTCGAATCTCCAAAAGTCTCCCTTTTCATAACTACTCATGGTTATTTATAGCCCATCATTGTGTAACTGACACCGAAGCTATGGGGTCAGGAGCGTAACTGACTCCTTGATTTTACCCCACGTGGGCTGACTGGGTCTTCAGGACCGTTAGTCTCTTGGAGCCCAGCGTCATTTGATGAGACGAATCTCGCTGCGTGGCGAGGTTTATCTGACAAGGCGAGTTTCGCTGTGTGGCGAGCTTCATCTTTGACGGTCGAACCTCGCTGCGTGGTAAGCCTCATCTTCTGGGGCGGGTCTTGCTGCTTGACGAGGTTCGTCTCTGGATGAACTTTGTCTGACGAACTTCGTATTCTGAACGAGCTTCATTTTCTAAAGGAGCTTCGTCTCCATTGATGAGCTCTGTCTTCAATGACGAGCTTCGTCTTCAATGACGAGTTTCGTCTTCTAAATGATAAAGCATTGAGAGCTTCGTCCCTGGGTGAACTGTTGCGCGCAGCGAAAATTTTGGCAGCACCTCGGCAGCACAACAAGAGAGTCAGGTCGCAATAGAAATTCCTATTTCAGAAAAGAAACAAGAACCTTAAGCAAAATATCTCAATAAAGTGGGATATTAGCTCTTCCTCTTATTAGTTCTAGGACTGACCTGTCGAGGGAACCTAAATAACCTATTACAAATCAGTGAAATTACACAAAAGCGAGACAAACTAATTTTACGTGGTTCGGCAAATTGCCTACGTCCACGGGGAGAGGATGGGGGAGATTCCACTAAATCAAGGAGAGTACAAAAGGTTACAATCACACAAAACTCACAAACTAACCCTCAACCAAAGCTCTTAACTTGCTCACAATATCTCCCTCTCACAATGCTCAAAAGTCTCTCTAATCTCTGATTACAACTCTCCTCTTTTTGATTGATCCTAATCTTCCATATATATAGAAAACCTAAAACCAAAACAGACTAGGAATCCTATGTTGTGCGCAGCGGAAATTTCGGCAGCACCTCCGGTGCGCAAGGTGCACAACAAGAGATTAGATCACAATGGAATTCTCGTTTCTCAAAGGAAACAAGAACCGAAAGCCAGATATCTCATCAAAGTGAGATATCAGCTCTTCCTCTCATCAGCTCTAGGACTGCGCGTCGAGGGAACCTACAAGCTATTACAAATCACGACAAGAACACAACTTTTACGTGGTTCGGCAAATAGCCTACGTCCACGGGGCAAGGAGGGGGAGATCTACTAATAGAGGGAGAGATACAATTGGGTTTACAATCTCACAATCTAAACCCTCACAAACTCTCAGATCCCTCACAAAATCTCTCTCAAAAGGGGACACAAACCAAAGAACAACTACAAAAAGACTTTGCTTCTTCTCCTTGAATAGCCACCAAAAGCACTGCCTTTTGTTCTCTGTCTGCAGCAGCCGCCAAAAGAAACCGGATCTGCACCTATTCGTAGCCGCCCAAAGAAAAGAACTTCAGCCGCAAAAAACCAAATCCCCAGCCTTTGCTATCTTCCGCAGCCGCCAGCAACGAACAAAACAAATCCCCTTGCACCGCCTCCTGCACTCTTTGTGCTCACGAAACCCTAGGCTATTTATAGCCTATGCGAAAGTGGGTTTCCGGGTGGGCCTATGCACAGCAACCAATTCCATCACGCGGTTTCTTTCTTTTTTTTTCAGCTCATGCGATCCCAGCACTTCATTCACGTGGTTGCATCATTCACGTGGCCCCTGTTCGCGGGAAAAGTTGGGTCTTTCTTCATTATCGATTCCATTGCACTCAGTTAACAACTTTATGCGTTACAAAGAGATCCGGTCTTTTTATAAGATCCGGTTTACAATGAAAATTAAAATAAAACAAAGAAATCAAAATTACAACTTCTCTCTTTTATCGAA
>BQKN01014095.1:0-10466 GCA_022839385.1 Asparagus kiusianus | reverse complement strand
TATATATATATATATATATTCTTCTTCTTCTTTTTATCATGTTTCAGAACTTTTTTCATTTCTTTTTTTCTTTTTTCAATATTTTCCTTCTATTTTTTGCTATAAAAGAATAAGAAACTCTCAAATGAGAGAAAAATATATTCTTTTTTATTATTATGAGATAAAACATAAAAATGTAGAATGAAAGATTCAACATGAAAAGCTCATACTCTACATTAAATCCTACCTTATTGCTGAAAATTCTACTCCAAATTTTAAAGAAATCGAAAATTATATAATCAATGATGTGTTTAAATTCTGCATTCTCCAAAAGTTTCAATAATTTTTGTAGCAATTAAAGGTAGGTAACACTGGTGTCATTCATTTTTAATTTCTTATTGAACTTAAATTCTTTATTTATGAAGGTTTGTCCTCTAACAACCAATTCTTCTTTAAAATTTCATCAACCCCAAGATTCATGGTTGAGGTATGAAAATTTGATTGTTGTTTATTTTCCAAGAATCTAAGTCCATCAACAAAGACTTCTTCAAAATTTGGGTTAAAGAAGCATGTATTTAACACAATTTCCTTGTTCCGGAATACCTGATCTTATTTTTCTAATATCTCTAGCTCTTCACCAAAGATTTCCTCAAAACTAAGATCTAACTCATTCTCTTCTTCTTCTATTGGTTTTTCTTGAATGTTATTTACTTCTAGAGGTTGATCATTTGATTGGTTCCCTAGTTTAAAAATGTTGAGATCAACAGTCAAATTTCCAAAAGACACCTTCATTTAATCAGTTCTATAGTTGATGAGAATATTAGAAGTGGCTAAAAACGATCTTCCTAAGATGATAGGTATCTGTCTTTTAGGATTGGAAACAGGTTGTGTTTCCAAGACCACGAAATCCACTGGAAAAATAAAATTCCCAACCTTAATCAGAACATCCTTTATCTCACTCATGGGGATTTAGACAGGTCTATCAGCTAACTACAATGTGCATCTAGTTGGTTTCAGTTCACTTACACATAGTTGATAGTAGACTGAATAAGGAAGTAAATTAACACTAGCCCCTAAATCTAAAAGCGTCCCATCAATGTAGGTAAAACCAATGACATATGAAATGATGGGATAACTTGGATCTTTATGTTACAAAGGTATGGACTTTGAAAACATATCACTGATATTGGTAGTCAACAAGATTTTCTTTGGAACATTTATTCTTCTCTTCTTAGTGCACAAATCTTTTAAAAATTTTGCATAAGAAGGGATTTGTTCAATTATATCTAAGAGAAGAATGTTGGCCTTAACCTACTTGAAAGTTTTTAGGATCTTCTCCTCCTGAGCGAAGTGTTTCCTGGGCCTAAGTCTATCTAGGAAGGGAGTAACTGGTTTAAACCTATCCAAATTAGGCTCAGGTACTGGTTCTTGGTCATCGGAAAGGGATGATTTCTGAATAGAGTTATTAGAAGGAGAATGAAGTTGTTCTAGTTTAAGAGTTTGACTTGGAGGTGTTGTAACTTGATTATCAATCTGTTTTCCTGACCGTAGTGAATGATTGCATTCACTTGAGCTTCGTAGGATGAACTAGATCCTGTGTCCTTAGGGTTGACCACGGGTTGACTCAAAAAAATTTCTTTTTCTCTTTCACTCATGGCACTAGCTAGTTGACCAAGTTAGGTTTCAAGCCTAGCTATGGCTTGAGTGTTGGAGTTGAGTATTTGTCCAGTTAATTGCATAAAGAAATTCAAAGTGTTAGGTGTTTGAGTCAACATAATTGTGTTTTGTGTAGAGGTCTTGATTATGGTTTCCAAACCTTTTTTCAAAACATTAAGACATTTATCATGATCCGAATTTGGAGGGATATGATTTACAAATTGATGATGAGGAGACTGATTTGGATATGGCAGATTTGGTTGTTGAAAGCTGGGTTGAGAACTGAAAGAAACTATGTTTCCCCTAGAAAATTGTTGGTTTGAAGAGGGAGTGAAATTTTGATTTTCGGAGTAGTTTCCCTGATTACATACTAAGTTTGAGTGATTTATCCAACCTAGATTGCAGGTTAGAGAAAATGGATCATTCATAAAATGTTAGAATGTAGCGTTAACCTATCTTAGTGGTTAATTGTTTCCTAAGAGAGGATGTTCCTCTGAAACATGGGATAAAGAATGACAGTTGTGACAACTTGAGGCAGAAACTTGATTGATTTGACTAGGGGTTTGTTCTTTGATTTCTAGAGCTTCTACCCTACGCATGATTATAGCCATCTTTTCTTCAGTGGTAATGTTTGTCTCTAGGGACAGACCACTAGATTTGGGTTGGGGAACTGATTAAATTCTGTCATCACAGTGTTTCCATTATATAGTTTTTTTGGATAAACTCTCTAAAAATTCTCAAGCTTCACCGACTTTTTTCTTCATGAAATCCCATTGACACATTGATTCTAAGGAAGTTTTTGAAGAATAATCCAATCCTCAATAGATGATTTGGCATAATCGCTATTTTTTCAAAAACGTGGTGAGGACATTAGATAAGGAGATCCTTAAATCTGTCAAAATACTTCCAGAATGGCTCACCCGGGATAATTTTAAAATCCATGATGATGTTTCTAAGCTTAACCATTTTATGGATTGGGAAAATTTTCTTTAGAAAGATGGTAACAAATTCATCCCAAGTTGAGATAGAATTCTTGAGTAAGCTATACAGTCATTTCTTGGCTTCATCCTTAAGAGCCAATGGAATAAATTGAAGCTTGATCGCATCCTTAGATAGTTCCCTAATTTTAATCATAAGAAAAACCTCCTTAAACTCGGAGATAAAGATATAATCTTCTTCGGTTTTATTTCCTAAGAATTTTGGAAGCTTGTTTATGTAATATGGTCTAAGCTCAAAATTAATTACATTGACTTCGGGTAGCTTAATGCAAGATGAGATTGTATTTCTAATTGGGTAACCCATATCTTGAAGAACCGGTGGATTAGGATTATCCATTTCTTCAAAAATTGGTTCAAAATAGATTAAATGATTGGTATTATCTATAATCCAACCTTGCACACACCAAAGCAAATTCTTTTTTTTAATTTATTTTAAAAAATTCTAACAAAAAGCAAAAGTTAGTTTTTTTAAGGAATATTAAAAAACTTTTCTAAAAGATAATGAGAAGGACGAAAAAGATAAAATAAAAACCTAACTAAAATAAATAAAAAATAATCACTTGTGTCAATCACTCCAAATTCTAGGGTTAAGCCTAAACTCAGCTAGACCAGCTCCTAACCAAAAACTCCCTTAGTGAAAAGATTAAAATTTACTCGGTCAGTTAGCTAGGTAAAGATAGTACTAGAGGGAGATCAAGGATCAATTAAGTACCTTGTTCCTTACGGAGCACTTTACATAACCCCTAAATCTTGCTTTAGACACCAACTAATTTAAGTAAACTTGAACCGGTTCGTATAGGAATTTTTTATCCCTTAATAAGATCGAATCCTTAGGGGCCAACATCTAATGAGTTCTAAAAGGCTTAGATTTGTGTAGTGAGGAATTAGTGCTTTGTGGGCCAAGGAAAGGGTGATGAAATCCCTCACCTTATCTTGATTAGGGGGTTTTTGCCCTTAAGAATGTATTCAAGAGTGTGTCAAATCAAGACGCTCAAATCACTTGGGTAAATTCCTACTACTATATGCAACGCAATCCTAGGAATTAAAAGTAACTACAAAGGATGCAATTTTTTTTAATTAAAGCTAACAATCAAACAAATGTGAGGAAGGGAGATATTTTTTGAATTTATTATCTTGTTAGTAAATGTTCAAGTGGTGGGTGAATTTTATTATGGTTAACAAAAATAAAATCTTTTCTTTTAGATCCTTATTATCTCTAATTTTGAGAAATTAACCAAGGATGGAATTAAAAATACTAAAAAGAAGAGTTACCACAAACAAATCTTAAAATCCTCGATCTCTAATCCTTGATCTTCAATATCAAAGTGGTTCCTTCACACGAAGCGCACAAATTAAAGAACCAAAATAAATAAAATCCTACTTACAAGCACCATTCCCTAGCAACAAAGCAAAAAACTTGACGGGACATAAAAGTATACCTCTAGAGTTACAAGTGCACAACCAATCAAGTTATAGTATAAAAAGTTATCGATCCCACGAGGAAGGTGTTTGTTGGAGAAAATCAAAATCGGTTCTTATGTTGTGTATGTGACAATTAGGAGTGATGAATGTGATTATGGAGAGATAGAGTGAGAATGATTGTATGTAAATAAAAAGAAAACGAGATTAAGAGTGGAGAGATAAAGAGTGAATGTGATAAAGATTGAATGTAAGCAAAACTAATAAAAATGGAAGAAAGAAGGATGAAGGAAATAAAATCAAGAAACAAATGAGAGAAAAATCAAGAATAAAGAGAAAAATAAATAAAGTAAAAGATAGAGTATTCAATTAGAGATATGAGGAATCTAGAATTGAACCCACTAGCTAGTTTCATGCAATTTCTAAAGTTTTCACAAGTATTAGTTCCACATCTTAAAAAAAGGCAATTCCAAAAGAGTTCTAGTCTTAGTCTTAAGCCGAATAAAAAAGGAAAATAAACAAAACTAAAAACTAATCCCAAGAGGGTTCTAGTCTCAAGGCGAATAGTGCAATAAAATAAAAATCTAAACTATAAAATAAATTACAAAAAATAAATGCAAGAATTTAAAGTAAGAAAGTAAAGACATGAAAGTAAATCTACTCTATTAAGCATGAAAATAAATCTAAAGTAAGAGGGTTCTAGACTCTTGCCTATTTAAATAAGTAAAGAAAACAAAAGATAAATTTATTAACAAAGAGAAAATTTACATCTCAAGAGGGTTCTAGCCTCAAGGTGATAAAAAACCTTCATCTTGATCTTCATATTCGTCCTATCTTCGTCTTCATAATCAAATAAAGAGAAGAAAAAAAATATGAAGAGGTGAAAATATTTTTTATTAATTATAACAAAAACTAATAATTTGGAAGGTCTTCTCAATTAAGAGTAACCCTCCTCTCCAAAAAGAGTTTTTACAAAATATTTTACACCCTAACCCCTCACTCTCTACCCCTATTTATAGCCTACAGCAATGAATGAGAGCCCTTTGATTGAACTTGATTCCCAAGTTAACCAGTTTCAGCCTTTAAACCATAACTACACATTTGGTATCGATACCAGTATTGATACTAGTATCGATACTTGTATCAAAAATCCGACTTTATAGATGGCTTCGTCTTGTCGAGATAGATGATTTTTATATGTCATATGTTAAATTTCGCCTTCTGGATTAAGAGATATCAATGTTTCTTTGCGGCAAACCATCTTGAATATGATTTCTTTTCATATTAGATTTTTGTTTTCTCCGGCTTCTATAGGCTTCTTGGTTTGATCCTAGGTTTCAATAAAAGGTTACAAAATGATAAAGTTTGGGTTTTATTCACTATTTCTTCTTTAACCTGTAAATTAAGATAAAAATAATTATTGATAGTATATTTATTCATGTAAAATAGATAATGAGAATATAAAATTCTAATAAAAATGTGAATGATGTTCAATATTCAAGCGTTACCATAGTATGAACATTGAATGTTATTCAGAAAAAGATTGTGACTTGCTCCATCAGTATCCCATTAGGAGATTATTTGACTCATTGTATCAGAGACAGGAAGATTCTCTAGCTTCCCGGACTCAATCAAGAAGTCTCATGCAATCAATGTTTAGGTAAATATGAAGTTTTTAGTCAAGGATACAAAGAGCAAGGAAATAAGGAGAAACATCATGAATCTATCAATTGAGACCACTCGGTTAAACTATAAAAACCTAATCAGAAAGGATTATCATATAGGTGTAAAGTTATGTTGTAGAGAAAACTTATGAAAAAAATTAAGAGAAAAAATTACGTGCCTTTTAATCTCACTTGGTAGGGTTTGAGTCAAGAGATTTTTTCTGGAGAAGCGATGTTTTGAAGAATATGCTTGAAGAGAAAGAAAACCATAATATTTTGTTCAAACGTTTTTAGGTAAGCAAATATATAGTTGGATTGTGAGTTGGATTCTAAAATTATAATCCTAATCGCAATCCAAATAACAAATAAAAATTTAAATTTAAATTGTCATCCTGGTACTAAATGAATAACACCTTGAATTTAAATCCAAATCCAAATCTTAAACCAATACCACCTTAAATTTAGATCCATATCCTAATCCTAAACCAATGACACCTTAAATTTAAATCCAAATTCTAGGCCAAAATGGATAATACCCTAACTTAAAATCTAACAAAAAGTCCAAGTCTGAATCAAGAATCCGAAATGAATAACCTCCCTTAGAACCCTAAAAGACTGATCTCCAACAGTTCCTCATCATGCAAACTCCGGGGGCAGAGGCGCTACTAGGGGACCACATTGGCCGAGAGCAAAAAACACGCTGGCGCAGCTAGAAATGGCTGTGGGTAAGCTTCGAACTCACTTATGGCGATCTTCGGACCCAACAAAGTTTAGCCCCAATTATGCTTCAAACAATGTCTTAGGGCACTTTAAACTCTATTCACTACCAAAGGAATGATTTTCATGACCACCCATAGTCTTTCTGATGCACTTCTGTCAATGATGAAGTTATATTAGCTGCCATTAATGGCACTTGATGTGACAGGCTTCACTTCTCAGGCGCAGCTTGTTATTGTTAGCCTTTTGGGCTTCTGTAGAAAACTTCATTTATGCGGAGATCATTATTCTAACTTGAGCAATCTTCGCTTGAGCAGAGTTCACCAATTTGATCTGGATGACCTTCATTTGAACGAGGCTTGCTAGTTTGGCTTGGATGACCTTTGCTTGAGCAAAGTTCACCAATTGGATCCAAGTGATATCTTGAGCAAATTTGATTGCAGTGTTGAAGTTTTCTGCCTTTATTGTGGACTTCGCTCATCTTATCAACACTTAGTGCATAGTGTTGACTTTCACTTATGAGTGAGGTTCACCTATGGTGAACTTCACATCTGAGTGTGAAGACTTGGTTGATCTCTTTTGATCGTTGTCCTCTAACTCATTTTGTTTGCCCTCTATGCAGTTTGTTATTCGAAGCTCCTGTTGACCGCCACAACCACTAAAGTCATGATGGGACTCACGACTCTGATGTGACACACACTTTTGATGGGATCATCACTCTATTTCTTGAATGTAGTAGCCAATAAAGGATTGAGGCTATATGATCATGGTATTATTGAACTTTGCTAGAGATGATCACAAACGCTAAGTTTTTTATTCCTAACAAAGATACGTTGGGGAGGCATCACTTCCTTTTTGGGGATAGCAACCCCAATGGCACTTCCATATTCAATTAGGAGAGGAAGCACTAGTACTACTACCAAGGAGATTGTCGCTATTACTTGCTGATGATAGAGCGCCAGATGTCTTTCATGTATTTGCAGCCTCTTACTGTGCCTCGCCTTATGCGCTATAATCTTACTAACAAAGAAGATAACATCAAGGTGGTCATACTGAAACATGATGGTGGCTTTCATCAAGAAGGTCTCTATAGAGTTAAAGTCAAAGGTTTGCGTCTGGTCTTTGTTCATGAGGATACTCCAGTCAACAAAGTTGTTGTTGTCCTGAATGTCTTTGAAAACGAACTTGCCAAGACCAATGCACAATATCCTGATGGGGATACTAGACTCCCTAGTTGGATCAGATCGACGGATGCCCAATGGTGGACGCATTTGATGATTTTCACTCTCGTCACTTTTGAGGAGAGATTAAGAAGATCGCCTCTATTCTACAATAAGAACCTCAAAATATGACATTGAGATTTGTGCGTCTGTGTTGTATGGCATCTTGGAACTACACAATGTGGATAGCAACACTTTCTTCACTCCGACGGGCGAGATCAGGATCACTTTGCACGAAATGTTTGAAGCATCACGTTTGTGCATGAGAGATTATCTGTATGAAGAGCTGTTTCTGACCAATGTAGATTTTAACACTTATTCACATGTTGCTCAATTCGGATAGGCATTCTGGGAACTGGTTTGCCACTTCGTTATCTACCAAAGTACTATTGCAAATGTCGGACATGATTCCACTATTACTCGCATTCCTTAGGCCTAATATTTATTCTCCAACATTAATAAAAAGGGGAATGTAGATTCGATACATGCAGTAATGGAGGCTGAAATTAGAACTCTAATCTTTAAGGATGGCCAAGTACTTCACACCACCGAATCAGATGAGTGTGGGTTCCATACAGGCAACAAGTTTTAGAGTTTCCACCATAAAGCAAAAGAGCTGATATTTGAGTTGGCTCTACTTGTAGATTTTTCTCAATTTAGTTGAAAGGTCGCGTTGTGGCTTCTATACAAAAGGATCGCATCTCCATCAAGGTGTTATTTCCTGCTATGTTGCTTGTTGCCGGGTATAACTTGGACCTTCTACCGGCGATGGTTAGTTGCATCCATCACGGATTTAGTGAATTGGCTATGGAATACTTGAAGCACTAAGATGGTTGTCCAAAGGATCAGGTCCCAAATCCTAGAGTGGAGTTACCATATATGTATCTAGTGATATGATTCATTTTACACTAATCTTCATTGATGTTAGCTACGACACCAAGTGGGGAGGGTTTTCATTGCTCCAAAAGTACGAAGCTCAAAATGGATGATCAAATATCCTGCAGGGATTCGTAGACTCCTTCATAACAAAGATCACTACCACCTTTACTGTTGTTTTCTGGTGATTGATGATGTAAGTCCTAGGGATGAGTTTGAAGATGGTACAAGCAGTGACGGTGTTACTTGTCTACCCAGTGGGTGTTTCAACTGGTTGGTGAATATCAGACTAGGTCACCTCGTTGTTATGCTAAATGGGACTGAATGTTACATTGAGCTCTACTTGCCTTGTCATTTTTCTCGTCAGTTTGGTTAAGACCAGCTCTACGTCGGGAATCTTATTTCAGGCTTGCTACACATGAGAAGCGGTTAGATGGGGCATGCGCTTAGTGTTATTTTGTTGCTGGGGCTACGAGGACTAGATTTTCACTCCCCCGTCACATACCCAACTATCATATGACATTTAGATTCTACAAATGGTATAGCAGGGTTATTGCTCCCAATCCCAACTTTCATGTGAAAAAGACTGGTTTATATTGTATCTTCTAAAAATACAAGAAGAATATCAAGAAGTGTTTGAAAAGTAGGGCTCCTAGACTTCAAGATTTTTTGACAAAGGGTGTGCTAGATGATGATGATTAGGAGGCACAAGTGGCCATTTTACTCCTCAAAGGCCGACTAATGTTAGTATTCAGAAACTGTATGAATCTTGTGTTCACAAAAGGGCACTTGGAAGAGGTAGAGGAAATAGGGGGAAAGAGAACATTGCAAGCGCATCCCTCCCAACAATCTTTAAAGAAACAATGTTTGGCACCTTCAGAGCCTAAGCCTATACCTGGAGGCTCTTTAGGGATCAAAGAAGAGCCTCCTACAATCTCAGTGCAGGAACCTAGAGCTGAATCTTCGGGTGAGTTCTATCCATATGTTTGTATCAAGTTGTTCGACGTGCGTTTGGCTTACGTGCGCTTCTTGTATGCAGGCAAAGAGCCCTATCTTCTCCATCAAGAGAATCTTAGATAGTAAGGAGAAGATGAACTACGAGCCAAACAATGATGCCTATCTTACTGAGCCTGAAGACGTAGGTTTTGATGTTGGTGGCGCTTCTTATATACCAGGTATATTTTTCTCTAACCAATCTTATGTTATTTCTTCACTTTGAACTGACGCTTCATCTGTCTCCTAAGTAGATGATGAACCTGGTTTAGAGACCATGGTTAGATCTCTTCCTGCTAGTGGTAATTTTGAGCCCACAGCTATTTAGGTTATGGCTCTAGTGTCTTGGAGTCTTATCTAGCTGTTGAAATGATAGGCGATCCTACACTAGCACATGTTTTAGCAAAGTGGCGCAGACTAGTTCTTTCTGAGTCTTCTAATGAAAATGATAATTGATAATCACATTTTATTACAATTTTATATCATCATTATTTATTTTATATAAATAAATATACCACTAATAATTGCTTTTATCTTTAATTGCAGAATAAATCCCAAAAATCCTATCTCTCAATATAGGCCCTTGAGTAAATGAAAAAATAAGAGGAATTCAAGAAGCCAAATGAAATATTTGAATTTTAAGCCAAAAGCCCAAATGCCCAAAAGAAGCAAGCTCCTCTTTAGTCTCAAATGAGCAAATGAAGGCCCAAAGCCCATCAACAAATAAATACACAAATGAAGTTTCAAATTGGACATGGATGCAAAGAGTTGGAATGAAAGGGACTTGGATGCAAAAATTTGGATTTTAATGAATGGAGGCCGGAGTTGTTGCTGCAGTTTGGAAGTGCAAAAAAAACAAGTGGGCCGAATTTGCTTTGAAATTGAAAATCAAATGAATGGGCCTTTGATGGAGAAAATCAAATGGAGAATCAAATGAATGGGCC
>BQKN01014093.1:0-10901 GCA_022839385.1 Asparagus kiusianus | reverse complement strand
AGCTGGGAGATCGTTAGGAGCCAGAGGATTTTCAGCAGGAGTGCCCTGCAGACGGAGTAAAAGAAGCTGAAGCTTAGTTATTGGTCATCCGTTTTCTTTTGTACTACCTTCCATCTCTAATTGATCAGTGTATTTTGTATCTCTTCAGTATTCATTTGTTCAGACTTGCATAAGGGCATGTTTGACTCGTATTTTTATGTCTTGGATGATATCCCATTGTGATATGATATTTCTTTATTCTGAGTTTGTCTATTATATTCTTGCTGATTGTGATTGGGGACCTGTACCTTCGCATTGTACTTATTTCTAGACGCTTAGCGTATTGGATTGAGAAGAAAAGGAAAAAAAATAGCAGTGTATATTTCTTCTCAATCTAATACGTCGCGGACTTGTTCACGTTCCGATTCCCGGGTATTTTGGGAAGCGGGGCGTGACATCTATAATTGAGGTGATGACGTTTATCGCCTTCTCCCTGTCTTGAATCATGTACGATGATCTATAGGCAATTTTTGATGCCCACAGTACAAAGCGATTACAGTTGCTTGGTGCTGACGGAACTTGATGAGTCATAAAGACTTTTGGGGCGGGAGTAATAATAATTTTTGACCATGCATTTAATATAATGGTGACTGGCTGTTGGGGGGGCTCGAGGAACACTATTTTTTGACTCTGCTTATCGAGAAGGGATGACTCGGGCTAACAAGAAGGACGAGTTCGGTTGCCTGTCGAGAAGGGATGAGTCCGGCTGCCTGTTAAGAAGGGACGAGTCCTGCGAGAATGGTGAGAAGTACTGCCTCTTTAGTCGTCTGGTGGAGGGCCAACTAGCATCGTTTTTTTACTCGGCTACACGAGTTGTCAGCTGAAACAGTAGGCTGAGTGCGAGTGCTTATAGGATTCAATCTGGTAGGTAAGCCAACAAGTACCACCTTTTTAGTCGTCCTCGAGAGTTGTCGGCTAAGATAGTGGCCCGAGTGTGGAGGCTTGTGGGCTCGATCTGATAGGTAGGTCGGCAACTACCACCTTTTTTTGAGTCGACCATGTAAGTTGTCGGTTTATGGAGTCGATCGTAGTAGCGGTTCGAGTCGTTTGGGTTCTGATTATGTCTGATCTAGTATGGAGTGGGACGTGTGTCGACAACTCAAGAAAGATTAACACTTAGTTATTTGAAGGCTATAACAGTGGCCCCCTCTTATTCAAACTTAGTTGGCCGAGTACGGGTGAAAGTTGAATAAAAAGTTAAATTTTGTCTTATCGATTTTTATAATTTTCTTGCTTGCATTTGTCTCATGCTTTGTTACAGAGCCGAGGAGACTTAGCCGCTATGCCAAATGGGGCAACTCGACCTCATACATTGTTTATTGAATATGATCATGATGTTCTAAAATGCATGCTTTAGGCTACTAAATGTGCCAAGGTCTTGCTGTAAACATTTCTAGATGGAAATATTTTTATTTTTGTTAATTTAAACCGCGTTCTTTTGAGAACCAACCAGTCCTTTGGGTCGAGATGACTCAGCTCCATATGTGGGGAGTAGTGCTACTCGACCTCGTGCCTTAGGTTTATTCGCGATGACACTAAGGTCTTAGGGTACATGCCTTAGGCTTAGGAAAATGCCAAGGTCTTGGTGCAAATATTTTAGGCGTAAATATTTATCTTTATTAATTTAAACTGCATATCTTTGAGTATCCATTGGTTTTTTGGGTTGAGATGACTTGGATTCATGCCTTAGGTTTACTCGCAATGATACCAAGGTCTTAGGGTACATGCCTTGGGCTTAAGAAGATCCCAAGATCTTTTAGTTAATGTAGGCCGAGTCGGTATGTCTTGGTTTTACTCATGAGTTGAAGCCAACCCAGTCGAGGCATGCCTTGGTCTCACCACGAGAGGGTACCAAGGGCTTTTGTCGATGACGCGCATTGGTCTTACACTGAGCATGTGCCAAGGTCTTGGTATTAGAGTCGACCAAGTTGATAATGTGCTTTGGTCTTACACATGAAAACGATGCTAAGGTCTTTTGTCGATAGCGGCCTTGGTCTTACCCTAAGCAGGTGCCAAGATCTTTTCAGGTGAAGCCGATTAAGTCAATGTGTGCCTGGGTTTTACCCCGAGAAGGTACCAAGGACTTTTGTTGATGGCGCGTCTTGGTCTTACCCTAAATAGGTGTCAAGGTCTTTTGGTCAATAATATGCCTTGATTTTACTCATGAAAATGATACCAATGTCTTTTTTTGTCGAAGCCGACCGAGTAGATGCCAAAATCTTTTTTTATCGAAGTCAGCTGAATCGATGATAATCAATCAATGAAAACTGCACATAGATATATGGTAGGAAAAAATATCTTGTTTGAAGATAGTATCATTAATTTAATTACTTTGGGGAGTTTTATGTGCGTTGGGCTTAGACATGAAAAGATGACAATCCACTTATTAATCCTCTTCAATAGGATGATAAGTCCATAAAGTTGCTCCGAGCGCAACACATTCATGTTACGTTAATATTACACCTCTGACAATCCACTTATCAATCCTCTTCAATAGGATGATAAGTCCATAATCTTGTCCAAATCACAAGTACAAATTCTGTCACGTTAATATTACACATCTGATGATGTCAAGTTAACAAAACACATCTGATGATCAAATCAACTTATCAACTCTCTTCAATAGAGCGATAGGTCTACTAACCTGTCAAGTTAACATCACACCTCTGACGACCAAATCAACTTATCGACTCCCTTCAATAGAGCGATAGGCCCTATAAAATATTGTTATGTTAATATCACACCTCTAACAGTTAAACCCCCAATAAACTTGTTAATCCTTTTTCAATAAGAATAACAAGTTTTTATTATAAAATCCCCAGCGGATTAAAGATTTCCTAAAATTATCCTGGTGATAATGAAAAAAAATTTAAATTTCACCCTAAGTAAAAATTCATGCCAAGTTAATACTACACCTCTGATACTTCCAACTTTCTTTTCAGTGTCTCAAGTGAAAACATAACACAGGAAGAAACAACGGTAAAGCCTACGTATTCAATATCGTAGCAGATTGTTATTAATAACATCAGAATTCATGCCTTACACACATAGGGGGTTTTGTCTCGATCCCTATTTAAAGATAAGTCTACGCCTAACACGCGTTACCGGGTAGTTCATTCCCGTGAAATTGACAAAGTCTATGTATTCGGTATCGTAGCACTAAGTCTAAGAGAGTTCATTCTTTTAGTACAACGTTACATATGGAACGGACTTAGACAATCCACATGCTAGCCCGGTTCAAACGGTAGTCGGTAAAAGGCTTATCAAATCCATTGATGGCTGAGGATTTGTTAAAAATCCTATGAATGTTTATGAGTCCATCAACTGGATGAATGTGAGCCATAACGTGACGTTTGAGAGCTTCTGCTCATGAGTAGCTTGTACCATTACTGCGGTTTCTCTTTGAAGTTCATCCTCACACAGGTCCTGCATGGCAAATCCTTTCAACCAAAATGCCTTCGAAGCGGGTGCAGAGAACAACTCCTTTATGGTAAGGAATCAATAGCTCCAAGATTAGAGTTGAGATCTAAAGTATTTCAAAAATTCGTCCCAGTCAACCGCGACTTTTAAAAATTTTGGAGGGGGTTCTGTAGGCTGTCTAAAAATTACTACAGATAGATGATCCACATCAAACATCGATGATGGAACTTACAACCTGACGGCTTCCAGAAGACCATAATTTAAAAACTTTCATGTAGATCGATGAAAAGCTCTAATTCAACAGCCTTCACAATCAACAGCGGAAGTTATAATCTGACGACTCTCTTAGTTTCAAGGAGCCAAGACGAAGGTTACAAGATGGCGATCTTTGCAACACTCTAGCAAAAGAGACTACAAATTAACGGTCTCTTTAAATCAAAACACAGATATCTCTCAAACCATAAGGAATTTGGCAAAACGGACAGGAGCAAACTAGACCATTTGGGTTGGTTTGGTCGGCTTTTTCTTATCGAGATAGTCGATTTTCGTATATAATTCGTCTAATTCAGACTTACGGCTTAAAAGTTATGACATGTTCTTCGCAACAATTTATGTTCTAAAGCCCGTCTGCAGGCTTCGCCTGAAGCTCGCCAAGCTCATCAGAGGCTCGCCTCTGTGTTTCAAAGTCGAAAAAATGCAACCATTGCGTTCTTATCAACAAAATACAGCGTTTTTAACCACTAACGCAGCACAAATGCAGCGTTCTTAAGCCACAGACGCAGTTCAGATTCAGTCGCAGACATAGCTTGAATCCATCCGCTAACGAAGCTTCCAAACGCTGCGTTCGAATGCCACTAACGCAGCACAAATGCCACTTCCAAGCACTACATTAACAGCCGCTGACGCAGCTCAAGTCCAGCCGCTACCGCAGCTTCCAGACCATGCGTTCGAACGCCTCTAACGCAGCACAAACGTAGCTTCCAGGCACTACGTTCATAGTCACTAACGCAGCTCAAATCTAGCTACTAATGCAACTTCGAGACCATACGTTCGAATGCAGGTTTACACCCAGAACGCAAATCACTACGTTTGACTCATTCAAACGGTTCCAAAAACTACTTTCTACCTACGATCTGGGGAATGGTTTAAGGGGCTGTTACACCCGATTAATGGGGCAATTAAGCCATCATTAAGGAGCAGATTAAAGGGGCGTTTACACCCCTTAATCTCCTATAAATAGCTAAAATTCTAGCTTAATTAAGATCCGGTCCTTTGGAGGGGAATTTCTGGAGAATTAAGATCGGCATAAGGCTTCTTGGCAGAAGAAGGATCTCGACAATCTTCAGACCCTTGAAGTTGTTCTTGAAGCTTTCATCAACCTTGGCTTACAAACCGATTTTAGTTAAATCAATCAACTCTTTCAAAGATTTCTTTCAAAGATTTCTTTCAAAATTTATTCTGAGTTCTCAAACTCGTTAAGAGTTTCAAACTTGCCATGCAAGTTCGTCCAACACTTCGAGTCAAGAGGCGAAGACAATGTTCCACGAGGTGAAGTGTCCGGATCATCAATGGAAAGCAAAATCGACGCAAACATTTAAGGAAGGCATTCCATCGACACCGAGAAGAACCCAGTTTTAAAAAAAGGAATGATCTCCGTCGATCCCTCCTCTCATTTGTAAATCGGGAATCTGATTCAAGAAAATTGTAATTTATTTTTCTAAATTTGTTAGAGGGAGATATCATTAAGAGAATTGTAATTAATTCTTTTTCTAAGTCTTTAGAAAGAATAACACAAATTCGATTCTCTATTTTCTTCTTCAATTTTCCCACAAACACTTTAGCTTCCCTAGCTGCCTACTTGTAGGCTCGGACACCTTCCATGCCTATGTACCCACAGGCTTTAGCCATTAGCTGCTTATAGCTGATGACTCGTTTCTTAAGGAGCCAGTCAGCCATCTCATTGCTCTCCAAGCCGTCTACGGCAGCAGACATGGTGACCGCACCACCAGGGTCATCGACTTCTAGTCGTTTGGTCTAGAACCTCTTGAAATAGTCCCTGAAGCTCTCTCTAGGCTCTTGCCTTAACTGCATCAGAACATGGAGAGGTAGCTTCGGCTTGGTATTGGCCAAAAATATGTGGACAAAATTCTGACTGAGTTACTCAAAGTTGTTGATGGACTTTTTGGGTATGGGATTCCACCATAATTTGGTGTTTCCTGACAAAGTGATAGGAAAACACCTACAAATGATCGGCTCCTATGCTTATAGCATGGTCATCATATCATAATAATTCCGAGCATGCTCAGCTAGATCTCCTTTGCCTTTGTACTTCTCCATGTAAGACATCTTGAAAATGAATTTGTCACAAGTAGCATTCATGTTTCTGTGGGCGAGGGGCGTGTTCCCCCTTATGGCCCCAGCGGTTGGCTGAAAGGTCTCGCCATAACCAGATGCAAGATAAAGTGGTCGAGGGGCCTGGAGCACTACGAGGACGCAAAAGGTCGTGTGATGTCGCCCCTGTGGCATACTCTCGGCTGTCATATTCGTAGCTTTGGGCTCTCCCCTATTGCTTCCATGTACTGCGAGTGCTGCCGAGGAGGGGCTATAAAGCTAGTTTGCTGGCAAGGTGGGAGAGAGGCATGCTCAGCTTGGTCTCCTTATTGTCTGGCCTATGCAGGGTGCCCAAGCAGAGGAGGGACAAAGGACTGCCTTGTCGGAGGTGGGGGGGAAATGATGTGGCGGGCTATTGGGGAGGAATTCGGCTGATGAGCTCATTGGTGAAATCAACGAATTATTGCTGGAGAGACTGAGAGATCCTCTGTGTAGATTCTTCCAACTGGGCCTGAGTGACATAGCCCACATGCGATTCATCATGGAGTGGGTCGAAAGTTTGATTAGGACGCTTAGAACCAGAAATATTGTACGAAGAAGAATGACAGGCCCCACAGTGGGGCGCTAAACTGTTGATGTCAGCTATTAAACAAAAGATTTATTTGTGGATTAAAATAGAGTTAGGGTCCTCAAACTCCTTCAAATGGTTGGCTCTGTAGGTCACTGTCCTTCCCTATACAAGAAGAACTCATAAGAGTTCTGAGTTGGATTCTCTAGTTGTTCCTCCAATAATCAAGACAGTGTATGAACTTGAGTGATAAAATGTGAGATGAAGAAAATCTCAAAGTTGTGTGGAAGACCTTAAGGGTTACCTTGACCTGCATGGTTTTCTTTTATAGAGGATCAGAAGGGCAAATATGTAACTTGAGCCGAGTCTAGGCAGACAACTAACTTGGCAAACAGCTAACAAGTGTCCGCCACTGGCGAAAATGGGTTATCCAGGTGGCTAGTGCAAAGCGATAGGTGGCTAGAGCAAAGCAACATGAGCTGTTTGGTGCTGACGAAGACTGATGAGTTATAAAGACTTTTAGGGCTGGAGTAATGATGATTTTTTACCATGTATTTAATGTGATGATGATTGGCTGTTGGCAGGGGGCTCAAAGAAGACAGCCTTTCGATTCGGCCTGGCGAGAAGGAACGAGTCGGGCTGCATGTCGAGAAGGGACGAGTCCTTGCGAGAAGGGCGAGAAGTACCGACTCTTCAGTTGTCTGGTGGAGGCCCGACTAACACCACCTTTTTACTCGGCTACACGAGTTGCCGATTGAAACAGTAGGCTGAGTGCGAGTGCTTATAAGATCGATCTGGTGGGTAGGCCAAGAAGTACCGCCTTTTTAGTCGGCCTCGAGAATTGTCGGCTGAGATAGTGGGCTGAATGTGGAGGTTTGTGGGCTCGATCTGATAGGTAGGTAGGCAAATACCACCTTTCGAGTTGGTCATGTAAGTTGTCGGCTTTGGGAGTCAGTCACAGTAATGGTTTGAGTCGTCTGGACTCTGATCATGTCTGATATGGCGTGGAGTGGGACGCGTGTTGACAGTTCAAGAAAGATTAACACTTAGTTATTTGAAGGCTATAACAGTAATTGTTTTACATTTTATTATTTTTATCTTTTCCACTAGTAAACATATTTTTTTTCACATTTTGAGAAATTACTATTTATTTTAAAGATCATTAATATTAACGGAATTCCAAAAAAGTAACACAGTCATTTTTCATACTTGTTTCATAGCTTTTGGATAAAAAATAAGTATTTTTCACATTTTATTCTGATATATTACGATTTAAGCTATCTTTCTCTTATTATTTTTTTAAAAAATTTCTCAATGACCCAAAATATAGGACCAATAGGGGGAACAAGTGAGGTGTTCCACTCTTATTGGATAATGAGTTAGCCCATCATTAATGATGAACAACTCATTATCAAACAAGAAAATGATACCCCACTTATCCCCTCTATTAATTTTTCATGTATCCTTTTCATTTTCTTGATTTTTAGGAAACCAACCAAATAGCCGCTTAAACCAGATTCACGCTCATACAGCATTTCATCGTATTTGAAGGTAAACATATTTTATACCATTCTCATCTAAAACCCTCAAAAAAACAAAAGACAAACTCCCCGCTTATCCTCCACCTGTCCCTCATACTCTCGCTCCCCCCAATAACCCAAAAATGTCCCCTCGATTCCACCTGCCCTCCGCCGTCGCCGGCGCTGCCTCCGCCTCCGCCGCCCTCATCCTCCTCTTCGGCCGCCCAAAAGACCCAACTTTCCACCTAATCTCCATCACCCTCTCCTCCTTCTCCCTCAACCTCCCCCTCCTCGACCTCGACCTAACCCTAACCCTCCACGTCACCAACCCCAACCTCGTCCCCATCCTCTACGCCCCCGCCCTCGTCTCCATCTCCTACCGCGGGTCCCACCTCGGCTCCGCCCGCCTCCCCGCCGGCGCTCAGCCCCCCGCCTCCTGCCAGCTCATCAGGCTCCCGGCGAGGCTCGACGGGATCCAGATGGCCCACCACGCGGGGTCCATACTAGCTGACGTGGCGAGGAGGGAGATGAGGCTGGACGCCGAGGTGGAGATCGCGGGGACGGCTAGGGTTTTGTTTATGAGGAGGAGGTTTTGCGCGAAGGTGGAGAGTCACGTGGTCGTGGATCCGGTGTTTCTTGATGTTGTGGAGCAGGAGAATACTACTGAGACTCATATGCTTGCTTGAGATTTTGAGGGTCCTCGGATCTTGGGTTGTGTTGTAGGTTGTAATGGGAGCTCGCTCGTTGTTCTATATTAATGATTTTAGTGCAGCAATGCGCCCTTACCTTTTGGTTATTTACACATCCAAATCTTCATATTTAATTTCGATTCTTTTGGTGATATTGTTGGACGAACTTGGAGTTTTAACTTCTTTCACCTCAGCTACTGAACTTTGGAATAATAGCAAGGCTGCAACTTTTGAGAACAAGCACGATACGACTTAGAAGAATTTTCAATGGAGTATTTTATATTAGAATTAATATAAAACTATAATCCGATGATGGTGGGGGTTTTAAACGGCCGTTTTGACTGACGAGATCAGGGTGGAAGCTCTAGCTGTTCTTGAAGAAGGGCTGATCTTTTGCGAGGGCAGCGGGGTTAAAACTAGAGTTTCATGTGGAAAGCGATCGACGCTCTCTTGCTCGTTCAAGACATCCAAAAAACTAGTTTTGGGACGAGTGACACTAGGGGCACACCCCAACCACAACTCCAATCATCCTCTCTCTCTACGGTGCACCGGACCTCACATGAGCTTTCAAAATTTTTAACAACCCATATGGAGCTCGGTGCACTGTAGCAAGAAAGAGAGAGGGGACATGATTAGAGTTGTGATTGGGGGTGTGCTCCTCGTTTTCTTTTTGGGACTAAGTCTAGATTTATGATTCCGAGGCTTCCGAAGTTGTCTTTACTCTCACGTAAAGAGAGATGGAGATCGTGCTGCTTATTGGCTAAGCTCAACAAGCGTTGATGATTCAGGACGCTACTGTGTGGTTGGAGGATTTTCTACCTTTTCTTAGTTCTATCATATAACGACGATTGTAATTTCCGAATTGATAACATCTGGACGCGTGTTGGTTGTAAAGTTTTAACGAGGAAGCACCTGTCCCCTAAAAAAATCCTCATATTTAAACGAGTTATAACAGTGTATTTTGTGATCGGGATCCAAATTACACCGTCCAAGTATGCTTAAAAAAATAATCAAATGCAGTACTACCCTATTTCAAAACCGTTACTTTTTAAAACAAAACGACTAAAGTTTTTCCCCCCTCCTTTTTTTGCCTCTTCTCTATGCCCTGCAAGGATGGTGGAGTAATGTGTTTGTGGAGTGTTTAAATTGAGTGATCTCAATAATTTTACTTAGAATTAAAGAATTCATTCCCTTGCTTGATGTCAAAGTTGTGCAGGACTTCAAATGCGAAAAATTCCTTAATCAAATGTGTTTAGATTTGGCCAGTTCTTTTGTTTTTTTAAACATAATTATAGATTATAGACAGTTGATCTAGCCAGTATGCATATGTGTGCCCCTGAGAGCAACTCCAATGGGGAGGCTGCAAAATGCAACCTCCCCAAAGAATATTCTCTAGAATATGCTTTTTTAGAGGGGGGCACTCAAACCACCCCTCTGTATGAAGCTCCATTTATATTTTCAATTGATTGCTTTTATAATACTTTAAATGGATTTAAAATATAAAAAATATAAAATAGAAATATATAAAAATAGTTATAAGGGTAAAATAGAAATTTTATTAGGGGGAATAGTGAAAATGGAGGGGCTGCATATTTGGAGGAAAAAACTCCAAATATGCAGCCCATGTTTGGTTTTTGCAGCCGAACTTCAAAAAATGGAGTTTGGTTGGACTTCAATCGAGCTGCATTTTGGCGAAATGCAGCCCGGTTGGAGCTGCTATGAGAACTGCATATTCCATCTGGAATTGGTGAGCTCTGCTGTCGCCAAAAGAAGCCCACAGATGGATCTAAACATCGCCAAAAGGACGGCTCTAGATGTCTACTTACTTCATTATTCTCATTATTTCTTCAAGAACCACACCGCACACCTACTTCTTTAAAACGATCCATGTCAAAGTGAGTCGACAATAATCAAATTTGTAATTAAAAAAATGTCTAAACACATAAATTATGCGTTTATCGTGTGGACATTATCTATACAGATCTCACATGGATTTAAGGCAACGAAGCTCTCCAGACTCATCTTTTAATTGCTTGACATCAAAATACACACTTGATAAACGGAACACAACTTGGAATACAGTTGAACAAAATGTCAATAGGAAAAATTTGCAAAATAGACCGTTTTTATAAAGTAATTAGTGAAATAGACCGTTTTTAAAGTAATTAGCAAAATAGACCGTTTTTTGGCAAAAGAGGTCGATTTTGAAAAAGGGTTCAGAAAACATACGGGACTACTAGTCCCGTATGTTTAAAGTTAACTAATCTCATGATTAGTCCACTCAGAAAATATACGGGACTACTAGTCCCGTATATTTTCTGTTTAGTTAACAAA
>BQKN01014089.1:0-10099 GCA_022839385.1 Asparagus kiusianus | reverse complement strand
CCGGGCTCTCGTGTTTATTTTCGTTAAAGTTGTAAATCTTTTGTTTTTATTTTATTCTGTTGTAACGATCGAAGTTGTAACAGATATCAAAGCAATGAAAACAGCAACTTTTACCGGAAACAAAAGTCACTGCCAACATAATGTCTCTTTAATTTGGCTCCTTACCAGAAATCCAGGCCCAAAACGGAATTGTCCCTATTCCCACTGCAAGGATGTAAGTGGTCAATCATGACCAACAAAAATAACAAAGTCAAGGCTTGTTCCCTCTTACTATGGCAAGAAGAGAAATGATGTGGGTACATACCAACCTTCTCCAAGATGAACATTAGACTCTTCTGAAGTCCAAGTCAAAGGCCAAACGCAAGACGAAGCCTTGCAACATCATCTTCGTGATCATCAGAGATGAATCTCTATGAGTCACTTCTCTCAATAATTCTGTGGGAGAGAAAATTATCATGATAGGGACAAGGTTTAGCTTAGACTATTTGATAAACTATGATCAGTCAGGACCCTCTAAGCAACTCGAACCGACCAATCAAAAAGAGACTCAATTCGATAAGGCATTGTAGCATTCCTTAGATGATCCTAAAGCCCCATTCTAATCCAATTTCATGGCCCTGTTATCAAACACCTTGGCTTGTATAACTTTAATAAAATTTCTACATTTGTCTAAGGAAATGAAGAAGGCTTTGAAAGAAGCTTTGAACGACACTAAGGCATTCCTTGCGCACATGACTGAGCCACCCAAGTAGGAAGAACACATGCAATGCTATCAATATCAATGATAGTTACCTTGTATCACCTTCACTCTAGATGACATGCTCATCAAAGAACATCATCACAATTGACTACTTTACTATAACGGGTATGTGAGATCGGCGAAGGTCGAAAGGATTCACACCAACTCAAGCTCTACTTTTAGCATAATCCCATGGAGATTCTTGATCTTTCTAGGTATTCCCTTTTACAAGCTCTCAAGGACTACCACCATCATCTTTGGTTTCAACTCTTGTAGTAACAAATCTATTGGGAAGATCCAACTTAAATGTTAGATCGGTGATTTAAAGACGGAAGTGACTTGTTATGTCATTAATGTCGAAACACCCTACAATCTCCTCTTCAGATGACCGTGGATCTATTCTAAAATGATTTATAAATATTTCATAAATGTTTCAAGTACATCGATGAGATGAGAGTGCAATAAAAGGTTAATGATGAAAAGCATCCTTTCAAGAGTGGATAACTACATTACCGACTCTCTTATATGATGATAGTCATACGATCGAGATTGTTCTTCCTAATGATGAAGATAGTAGTAATGAAGCTAATAATGAGCCAGACCCAAATGATGACCCAATCTGAGATTTGGAACCACTTGTTTACCCTCGAGGAACCATGTACCGACCAGTTAGCCAAAAATCTAGGTGACTGGATCTTTAATGAATTAAAGTTTTCTTATGGCTATTCTTTAGACTCTGAGTATGAAAGCCCAAGAGTCAAAGTACTAATATCTAGGCTAGCTTTAGAACTAACTTTGTACATGCCTATAAAAAAGTCTTACTCAACTCATTGGTAGCTAGGTGACTCAAAGGATGCCACCTTCATGGTCCAAGCTAAAGGAGGCACCTAAAATCCTATTGTCTTTGGAAAGGTCGAGCCATGATTACACTTATCAAGCTTGAATGAGAAGTCAAAGTAGTTATAGAGTTCTCTCACTACAGACAGCAGTCGCAGCATATAATAACAAAAACAGGGTATGACTTCGATCTAAAATAAGGATTAAATTTTAATCAAGGACTGAGAGTTCATCTTCACTTCGTACTTGAAGGAGAGGCCTTCGATAATTATAATTGAACTAGACATGGAATAGCTTACATTTCCTCTAAAGCCGACTCACATATAGGACTAGTACCTAATAATTTCCCGAATAGCTCTTCAGACATGTCTAGCTGGGATTCTGACATAGTATAAGAGCTATGTTCGGTCAATTTACAACTAACATGGTTTCATATAATTTAACTAGGCATCTTGATGAATTTGAAGTGTTTGAAGATCCAGAAAATGATCCCTGGACTATATATTTTAGAAAATAGTGGGAAACATGCTTTGAAATCAGTGAACCACCAATTGATGATAAAGTGATCCAAGCCAATATTGGCGACAAAGCCAATCCAAAACCCATCTCCATCATTGAGAGTTTATCATTCAATGAAAAGGAAGGATTCATAACTTTTCTTTGAGAGTACATTGACATCTTTGCCTTGAGTTATGAAGACATGTACGTGTTGGATCCTAATGTGGCCATACATCGCGTTAACATTGACCCCAATATTAAGCCGATCAATAAACAATAACGGCGCTTCCATCTTAAGTTGATGAAGAAAATATAAAAAAAATTACAAACTCATGGAATGCAGGTTCATCTGTGAAGAACAACATCCGAATTGGCTGGCCAATATCATTGTGCTAATAAAAAAGAATGACAAAATCTAGATCTATATTAGCTTTAGGGATCTTAATCTTGTATGCCCGAAGGATGAATTCTCTCTCTCTATTATGGATGTCATGGCTAAAAATATGTACAAGTTTGAGAGGATGTCATTGATAGATTGATTTTCTGAATACAATTAAATAAAGATGTATCCAGATGATTATAAGCACATAGCTTTCAGGAGACCCTTGGGGTATTCTATTATACACTTTGGTCTAGAAAATACTAGAGAAACTTACCAATGCATGATGAATACAATTTTTCATGAGTATTTGTGTAAGATAGTGGAGTGATATGTCAATGACCTTACAATCAAGAGTTGTCATAAACAAGATCATGTCAATGACTTAAGGATGGTGTTCAAAATCATGGGAAAACATCAACTCAAGATAAGTCCGATCAAGTCTTTCCTGGAAATATCATTAGGTAAATTCCTGAGGTTTATAGTAACATTTAAAGAGATACACATCACAACTCTAAAAAGTGAAAGCTATCTAAGAGATGCCACACTCAAAGAATCTCAAAGAACTTAGAGGCTTACAAGGACGATTAGCCTAAATTTGCTGGTTTATATATAACCTGTCTAGAACAAACATCCATTATATATGTTGATGAAGAATGGCATTTCATTTGTTTGGGAAGACACTAGTTAAAGGGCTTTTGATGAGATCAAGAATTATCTCACGAAGTCACCTATCATAGTGGCACCACTTTCAGGTAAACCTTTCTTAATCTATGTCAGGGAGATGGGTCACTCCCGGGATTACTTCTTTCCTAGAACAATGACAATAGCCACAATCATGCTATTATTATCTTAACCAGACTATAACTGGTGACAAGCATTGCTACAATCCAGTTGAAAAGAAATGTCTAGCATTGGTCTTTGCAATTTAGAAGATGCAACATTACTTGAAGGGTCAATCCATCCACATCATTTTAAGAGTCGATCCTCTATGGAAACTCATGACGAAATCTACTTCTCTTAACTCCAGGATAGCTAAATGGGCAACACTATTTTTATAATACAATATGACATTCGAGCCACAGAAAGAAAGCAAAGACCAACAATAGCTGACTTTTTGTTGGATCATCCCATTCCCAAATCTTCTAAGTAATGCAAAGACATCTCAGATGAGGTCATTGAGTCGAATGTTGTCTCGGATCACTAAGTGTGGCAACTTTAGTTTGACAGTGTGTCAAGACTCAATCACAAAGGAGCAATTTTCGCAAGAGTGAAGGTAATGTTTATAGGTCCCCATGGACAAGTCCTCCCTCAGGCTTATTCATTGATCAAGCCATGCTCCAGTAACGTGGTTGAGTATTGTGCTCTCATAATAGTCTACAACTTGCTTAAGATATGGGAATCAAATATTTTAAAGCTTATGGCAATTATAAATTAATCATCAACCAGATCAAAGGAGAATATGAGGTCCACCAGAATGACCTTATACCCTACCATGAAGTAGTAATGAATCTTGCTCAGTTATTCAAAGGCTTCTATATTAGTCATGTAGCTCACCTCGAAAATACTCATGTAGATACTTTGGCATCCATTGCAGCCACTCTTACCTTGACCTCCAAGTCTATTAGGAACATCACAGTGGCTAGCCATCAATTATGCTCGTAAGAGCAAATCTTGAAAGTTAACAAAGTGCACCCCATGCTACGAATCTAGTCATTGGCATTTCCCGATCATTGATTATGTCTTGTACGTAATACTACTAGATAATCTAAAGCAAGCAATCTTCATCAAAGAAGGGCTTCACACTTATTCTATGACGTTGTTATGTAGACTTTGTATCATCGATCATTCAGGGGCATGTTGCTTTGATGCTTTTCACCAAGTGAATCTTGAGAATCACTCCAGGAAGTCCACGTTGGCACATGTGGAGCTCATCAATTGGGTACTAAACTTTAAAACTAACTTTATTGTCTGAGGTATTATTAGCCAACAACGATTACAGCTACAGTAGCTTTCCCAAATAGTATCATGCATGTTAACTCTACACCGATTTTCTGCACCAACCTAAAGAAGAATTATGTCTGATTATTGCCTCATGGCCATTTGAAACATGGGATATGAACAACATCAGGATAATTAGCTAACCATCCACTAAAAGCCACCATTTTTTCTTGGCCATTACTGATTACTTCTCTAAATTAGTTGAAGTCATACCCTTAAGAGAGGTTAAGACATTTAACGCTGTTAGGTTCTTGAAGCATCACATTATTTACTAATTTGGTGTCCCTCAAAAATTTATCCATGACAATAGTCCACAGTTCGTTGGTTGACCATTCTTCAGATTTAGATATAAGTTCAAAATTTAAGATGTGGCTTCTATGCCATATAACATGGCTGATTATGGTCTAGCCAAAGCTTTAAACAAAACCATCATTAAACTTTTGAAGAATTCTTCTTCTCCAATAAATGAGGTTAGGATGATAAACTTGGAGAGTGTTTATTAGCTTATAGAACAACAGTCCGCACTCCCACTGACTCCATGCTTTTTTCCTTGGTCTATGTATATGAAGTCGTGATCCCTCTAAAAATTTAGATGACATCATTGAGAATTGCTCTTGATGAGAAAATGATGACTGTCGAACATCATCAAAAATGACTCCATGAACTAGTGGTACTAGATGAGCTAAGCCTTTAAGCTCAACAATAAATCAAGATCTACTAATCACGGATCTCAAGAGCCTTCAACAGGAGAATCATAGAACAATCCTTTAAAGAAGGTGACCTAGTCTTAGCTGTTTGTTGACCCATGGTCATGATGCACAAGATTAAGGAAAAATTTTAACCCAAATGGAAGGGTCCATTTGTAATAGAGATAGTCTACTCAAATAGAGCAAATCGCCTAATTAACCAAAATAGCAATAGGCTCATGGTGTCAATCAATGGGATGTTTTTCAAAAAATATTTTTTCTTGATCCCAGCCAATTTCATCTCCCTATAGAGATTTTAGTTTGGTTTAAGTTTCCACCTCTGACCATGAGAATAAATTCTTAACCTATATTATTGATTATCCTAATCCAAAATCTAATCAAAATACTCAACGAGTCATCAAGTTAATATCACACCTCTGCTTGACTCTAGATGAATTACCACCGTTATGTTAACATTACACCTCTGCATGGTTTACACTGTTATGTTCCAATTGGTTAACATTATACCTTTGTCGGATTATTTAATCGACTAATTAGCATTAAACCTCCACCGGCTTGTTATTTTCAAATACGACTGATTAACATTATCTACCCTTGATAAAAATCAATTAGTTAATATTACACTTCTATTGATTTTGTGGCGTTAAGTTAACATTACACTTCTAAATAGTAATCGTCTTTTAGACTCCTTCGAGCTTGACAAATTAACATTACACATCTTTCAAAAGTTTTATTTAATAGGTTAACATACACCTCTATCAAATACTTAAATACTGTCATGTTAACATTATACTTCTGAATAGTATCAACCCAACCAAACTTGATATGTTAACACTGCACCTCTATCAGTTTGATTCTATTATTTTCTCCCTACGAGAATATTAATACGATATATTAACATTATACCTCTATCGTACACATATCAAAATAGCAAAAGTTATTTATTATTAAAAGGGCTAATTTTTTACAAAAAGTTGTATTCTAAAGGGAATATAGATAAAAAGATCAGATCCGAGCAATACACCTGGTTATCTTGGTATCCCTAGCTTGAAGAGCAATTTTCTGAGATCTTTCTCTAAGACCCTGGGATTAATTGGAGCAACTTTGAACACTGACAGCCTCTAGCCTAGTTATCTCAATATGAAGTTGAGAAGCCTTGAGATCCTAGTCCTCAGCCAACTCAGACGACTTGAGTTTGAGTTCCTACTTTTGCTTTGGAGTTGCTTCTAATTAAGATTGAGTTGAAGCAATGGCTGCCTTGGCCTCATTAATGATGGTTTACTATTCCAGAAAGGCATTTGTAAGCTCAACGTGATTACCATTAACAAGTTCAAGGCTAGCATTCAATTCCTGAAGTCATTTATTGGTTTGCTCCATCTCCTTGCGGGCGAACACTTCAACCTTACAACGCTTCGTTGAAGGATAAAAAAATTCAAGATTAGCAATACCATGACTCTCGACTGCATGAAGTAGTTGCAACCTTTAGAATTGAAGCTCAACCTTGTCAATCATCTACATGAATGGCTTAGTACATTTGGCTCCCACAATTAACGTCAAAATGCTAAGTTGATTCCTCAACAAAGTAAGAGCACAAGCAAATAAGCCCCTCTTGGCAGCCAAAGCAGATTTGATACTTCAGTTATATAGTTTCATCAAGCTCTCAATTGGAATTTAAATCTATAACTCAATCAAATCATCTAAGTCGGGAGATGGTGGGATTTTTGCGCAATATGAAGGACCCACTTTAGCGGAGACCACCAACACATCGGTGGTTGTCAAAGAAGTGGTTAGCACAACTTGCACTTGATCATCACCCATTAGGAGAAATGATGCAAGTGTAGCTAACATGGTGGAAACATTCACTATAGTAAAAGCCACAGACATCACCTCAACCGATGGGTCTCACAATCAACATTATTAGCACCGGTACATCTGTTAGCGCAACCTCAATATAAATAATTGTGGCATCTAGCATGATGAACTTATCTACTATTCTGGTGGGATTATCTTCAAGCTGAAACTCAAAACTCGACAGAACTATCCTCCTAACTCTTGCTGGAATCGACGAAACCTGTGTGTTGTCATCTTCGCCAGATGACTCATGAATAATCAATCTATGTTATGCTATAGAAATAGGCGTAATTGTAGGACCTCCCTCTACATTGGTTCTTTGCTTGGGCTCAACAACACAACAAGCACTATAAAAGTCAACTGTCAGCACAAAATCATCAGCAAGAAGAGATATAGGAGCTTCTTTGCCCTAAGTATCCAATCTAGGTTCGTCATCTGCCAAAGAGATAGTTGAAACGTTAGTTATAGAAGCAAAGAAATTACACAAAACTGGTTAGGAAAATCATACCTAGAACATATGAGGAACCACCTACATCACTTTCGAAGCCCGCATCATCATGCTCTGTAAAATAGGCGTTGGTTTAAGCTTTGTAATCCACTTTCCCCTTGTCATCTGAACCATCTTGATCAAGAGGGATGAGCTCTTTACCTACATGAAGGGAGTATATGTTAATCAGTGCACTTCAAACAAATCAATGCAAAGGGATAGGTAATGCTTATCTGAGGATACATGAGGCTCAACAAAAGGTTCCTGTGCAAGAATTATAAGAGACTCATCCCCGATCTTTAAAGAATCTCCAAGCACATGGCTTAGCTTAGGTTTTGAGAGTGCTAAATGCTGCTTCTTTGAAGGCTCATGCAGAAGATGGGCTTGCAATGACTTCTTTCCCTGAGCCCCCCTTTCTCTGTTAGGTGTTGCTTGGTAAACTGTAGATTCAGACGGTTCTGGAATACTAACACAAATTGTCCTTTAAGGAGAAGGCTGCTCACTCGGTGCCTTCCAATCTTCATGTTCTAGTACACCTTCCAATTAAAAGTCTTGGAGTCTGGAAGCTCTACTCTTCGAATGCTACCTAGTCAAATCCTTATACTTGTGGGTGATCCACCATAAATTGATTTTATTCACCTAAAAATTAGAATTGGGGACAATCACCACATTGTACCACATGCAGAACCCTAATGTCATGTAATAGTTAGGCACGTAGTGGGGTAGTATGCATCTAGTCTAAGTAGCTTCTATCAGCTAAATGATACTAGCCATAAGCACCGTCCACCAAGCTCCTTATGTGCAACAATCTAGTATTCAGATTCATGACATGGAGTTTTTTATATCCAAATTGATGAGCAAAAGAGCAAGGCAAGTATGACCCAATATAGTACTCGATTCTATTGAACCTAGCAATGAGATGGTCTGGCATGATGTTGACCAGCCAGTTAAAGCATCCACTAGTTAAGAAATTGAATCCTCTAGTACCTAGACCATCCTAAAATTCATATCTAAGATTGGTACCTTCAATTTTAAGAAAAGAACAATAGAGACGGTAATGATCTCTATTCTGAAGGATCCGACACATCCTCACAGGGTACTCGATGGTCTATTTAGTGTGCCCATACCTCTGAAGTAATAATATTTTATCTCCACTCAGAGCAGCAGTCGACATCAATGAGGATCAGGGTGAAGTATACCTTATCATCAAATATGTATATAGTAACTCCACTCTAGGGCTCGGGATACAATCTCTCGGACTATGTCTTCTTGTTTTAGGTACTCAATAGCCAGTTTCCTTAGCTCGTGATGTATGCAACTAACCATTATCAAAAGTAGGGCCAAGCTATGTTAGGTCTCATGTTTATGAGCCTATTGTCTAATATGGTTTTGATGATTAACATACAATTTCTAACATTGTTTTCTAGTATTTATGCATTCAAGATTCTCATCCTTTTGGAGGTTGGATGGATTTGCACATTAACGATGACATCCTATTGGAGGTTGGTGGAAATTAGAATGAAGCCTTTGCCATTCAAGCCAAATACACACTATCGCGTTGTATCCCTGCTACCAAGATCAAGCTTCGTGAAGATTCTTAGCTTTTGTATAGTGTTTGTTAGTTCAGGTGTTTTACTTTATGTGTTAATACTTAAAGCTCAAACCATACACATACACATTATTTTGTTTTATCACTTTCATTGTTTACTCACCTTGTTAAAGGATTTTTGAATATCTTTGTGGATAAGCTTAGACATAAAAATATATCTATTAGTTTCATATTTATCGCATTATATATCTATTTAGGAAGATAACGTGTTTTCGGATTATATACTTAATAACACTATTTTACGTCTTTTCTAAAGTCTATTAATTTATTTAAAAATATCTCAAACCTTGTTTAAAATTATTTCATCAGAATCAATCATTTAAGGATTTTGTATTTTTGACGATTCTGCTAATCTATAAAATCATATTTAACGATTTCGTAAATTTTGCAAAATAATGAGTTTACACAAATGGGAAGTGATATTTTAGAAATTCCGCTTCTAACATGTTTATTTTTGTATGAATAAACACTTTCCCAAGTTTCATAATTTTCGAGTTGTTTGGCTTTTTTTTTCCTTGCTTTTGTTGAGTGCCAAAATTTTAGCAAACAGTCGACCAAACAGTCTTTTCAGTCGACTGACCAAGTTTTTCAGTTGACTTATCAGAAGTAGTTTTACAGCAACTGCTATTACAGTCGACCAGTCGACCGACTATTTGAATCGTTTAACCTAACGGTAACTAAGTCGACCGATCATGTTTTGTAGTCGACTGATTAGTGGCTGCTTTTTTGTAACGACTAGTTTTTTTATTTGATCATTGTTGAGAGGCTATAACTAGTCCTTAAGACCTATTTGAACAATAAAAAAGTTTTACCAAGTTTGTTTGATAGTTTTGAGAAAAATCAAGTGTGTTTGCTTATGTGATAAAGAGTTTCACCAATAGGAGGATCTCGATTTTGTTTTTGAGATGTTCATTTTCAATTCTCTATCTCTCCTTGCTTTGGAGAAGTTTTCTAGTCCCTCTCTTTATCTAATTTATATTTTAATTCTTAT
>BQKN01014079.1:0-10694 GCA_022839385.1 Asparagus kiusianus | reverse complement strand
TGGTTTCACCTCGGACTGCAGCCTTGTGTGAACCCAGGGGCGTCACACCATAGCTTTGTATTATTTAGTATCGGGGTTTACCAGAGCAATATTCAGATTGCCTCACAAGACGCCCAACACATATGCTGCTTCGGATTTTTGTAACTGGTATCACGCTGCATTTCAAATCCCTGAGTACAAGATGTATACTTCTTGACTGAAGGAGATCAGAAATATGTATGAATTAAAAAGAAGCTCTAAGATGACTCATCCGAAAGGGATCGATGAATATTTATCTTGTGAACAAGAAGCGACCGGTGATGAAGGAGATAAAGCAGAGGAGGCTAGGGAAGAGTGGGCAGCGAGAAAATGAGTTCTTTCTGAAGGAGACACAAGTCGTCCTGGCAAATGGACTCGTCGACAATTATCGGTCGAGTCTTCAACTTCCAAGGCTCAACAGGGGGCTAAATTATTGTAGGACGCTTTCAAGTTTCCTCTATGGTACATATAGAGGAGGAGGAAGGGGAAGAGTCATCTGTTGCGGGTATTTCTCATTAAAGAGGACTTTGCTCGACCGGCCCTGCTTTAGCGGGTGCGGGCTCTTCTTATCATCTAACAGAAAGTGAGGATGAATCGACTGACAAGGATGCAGAATCCAATGCTTTTCATCATGAACAAGTTGTTTGACCCTAGAGGGGGGTGATTATGGTCTTATGCTAATCTAATCCGATTATATGCTAATTAAAACTAATTAATAAGTTATCTTAGCAAGTATAAAATACAACAAGATATATGAGCTAGGATAAGCAATATGAACAATGAGATATATCCTAGAAATGAGATATACTATGGGATATATGCAAGGATATACAAATTAATACAAGGGTGAAATAAACATAAACAAGATAGTGGGCAAAGAAAATAATGAGACAATGACGATATGAGCAATGAGCACAAATAAGAACAAATGCCAAAGCACACTCAAACACAGTCAATTGATCACGGAGTTCGGACCTTCCATCCTATGTTTCCGCTCCCCACTCCCGGGGAGAAATCCACTATCATAATCAGGTTTGGAAGCCAGAACTTCTACACACTTGGTTTTCTAGCTAACCGAAAACTCTACAATTTACACTCTTACAAACCCACTCTACACCCTCACAAGTGTTGGACTTAACCGTGTCTTCCTCAAGTGCTCAGTTACAACCTCTCCCTAGGTTCGTCAACCGATGCCACTCCTCTTGGAACGATCCCCGACTCTCACCACAAACTCCTCTTGGTGTACAAGTGTATTATAAAGTGATCTCACGATTAAGCACAATACAAAGAATGATTGTTCTCTAATATGGATGAGAACACAATAAAAGCTCACACTCAATTGTTACAACTCTCACCAACCCAAATATACTATGTATGTAAATACAATAAGCTCAAGTGGGTGTGTGTGTGTAAACAATGAGTAAATCAAAATCAAACTAAACTCAATACAAATGCTAGCTTATGGAAATGTAAATCAAATGTATAAATAGCTAGATATGAGTTTAGAGATTCTTCTCTGAATAACAAGATAGAGAGATGGATTAAAAGGAAGCTCAAACAATGTAGATGATCTCCTCCACTTGTGAACCAACCAAAAACAGCTTTAAATCAAACTTAAACCCCTGTTAAAACTTTTTTAAACTCGTTTAAAACATCCCATTGGTTGCTAAGATAGAAGGGCGTTTGGGGGTTTATATAGGAAGAGGAAGCAACAGCAAACACCCCAAAGGAAAAGACCAAACAGCCTAAGAATCGGAAATCTGATTCTTTACAAAAAGAGCCGTTGGGATAAATGACGGTCGACCGCGGTGGTCGATCGCGAGCAACAAAAACAACAGGAAAAGCTCTAGAGACTTCGACGGTCGACCGTGGCGATCGACCGTGGGAAAACTCGAGCTCAAGGTCGACCGCAGCGGTCGACCGTGAAAGTCTCTGCTGCCCATTGACGAAAGAACTCAGGCGCGGTCGACCGTGGCAGTCGACCGTGAACTAATATATGAAATTCCAGGTTTTGAAAACAGTTTGCTGATTTTAAAATACTATTTAAAAATATCAAATAAATTCAAAAAATATAAAACTTTGGGGAATGATTGTAGACATAATAATAAACATGCTACAATGACTGGTTTCCAAAAAGGACTTCCCAAATAAAAACTATCATCATTTTGCAAAATAGGCTAAAACATGAAAATGTAAACATGTGAATTTTGACATTTTGGCTAAACCATATTTTAAAACTTTGCACAATGATTATGAAGACTTAATAAAATATGTATATGATTATTATTAAGTCCAAAAACTAAGAATATAATATTTTTACAAATACAATAGAAAATAAAACATATGAGTATGTATATAAAAATATATTTGTTTCATATCTAAGTAGTTAAACCAAATCACAATAATAAATATGAAATATGTAATTTCATATTTGTAAACATGAAAACCCAAAACCACGCATGTATATATATAACTATATATATATATATACATAGAAACCAAATATTTGTGTGTATATGATATTGAGCTTAAGGTACTTAACACACATAATATAAAACCTAAACTTAGTTACCCAAGCTAGATCTTGATCTTCAATAAGCTCGACTTGGTACACTTGCGGATGAAACTTGAACTTGATCTTTAACTTTGAATTATGTAGGCTTCACTCCATAATTCTGCCAACCTCTATATGATATGATCGTGAATGCTCAATTCTATCTATCCTCCAACTTGTTGTTTGCCTAGAATAAATACGAAAACATAAATACTAGACAAACAACATTAGAAGTAAATTGTTTATTAAACATCATCAAAACAAGAAGGCTAACACAAGTGATGGAACCCTTTAATGTGACGGCTCCGAGCCAAGCTTCAAGTGCCATTCCTCAAATCACAGAGGCAACGCAGGAGGAAGCCACACCTAAGACTACTCATGCTCAAGAAATTGGGCCCACTGAGTCAGAGCCTAAGGTAGCTGGACTTGATGATCTTGAAGAATGTAAATCTCCTTCTTCTTCAGCACTAATGCTAATGATAGGAGCTATGAGGCCTAGTCCAACAATAGGGTTAGCTCCCAAATCGATGATCGCCATAGGCTCGCCTCAACCTTCTGTGGCACAGGACGATGAGAACTCTTCATGAAGCATTTCTTCTCAGATGATGACACTGGTGTTGATGAACTACCAACTGTCACTTCTGGTAAAAGGTTTGCCCATGCCGCTATCTCTTCTATAAGTAAGCGTTGTTCATTTTGAAATTTAATGAGTTTTTCTTCTACGTTCTAATAATTTTCATATGCAGGACCCCCGACATCGGTAGCTGAAGAGGTTGAAATGAGAACAACTCCCCACCAGAGCAACAACTTCCCCCATAAATTTCTCTTGGGCAAGCGTAGGATATAGGCGCTTCAAGCTCAGGTAAAGTAAGATCGCCTATAACTCTCCCATCGAGCTCTTTGCCTCCGGGTGCCTTAGTGCCATCTTCAGCTGCTTCTCTGAGCCCGGTGGTTGTTCCTAACTTTCTCCAAATATTCATTGGGTAGTTAAAGAGTGTCATGGAGAAGACTATTGAGGTTGTCAGTGCTGGTCAAGGCACCTTTGAATCTTTCAAGCCCTTCCTGACAAATTGCCTTAACAATATCAGATGTCTGGGTGATGCCCAGTGTATAGCATATTGTTCACAGGGCATCTCTCGCTTAGAAGAAGATCTAAGAGCCTTGCAGGACCTGGAACATGTCGATCTTGAAGCTCAGACTGAATCGGCTTTTCCTGATATTCAAGCCAAAATAGCACATCGACAAGAAGTTGCTCAGAAGAGCCTAGTTGAGAAGGAGGCACATATTGCATCTTTGCAGGAGCAGCATGATTAAGTACAAGTTGAGTTGATCACCTTCGCTACTGCTATGTGGACCACTCAAGAAGCAATCGCTCAGACAAAAGAAGTCATTGCTCAACTATAAGCGGACTTGACTCAAAAAGAAGCTCAACTTGCTCAGGAGGAAGTCGTTGTGAAAGGACTCCACCTCAAGAGTGCAAAAATTTTTGGAAACTACTGCAAGGAGGTACAGATTTTTGACAAGATCAAGAAGGATATGGTTGTTGCAACACTAAATGGCGATGAGCTCAGAAGAAAAGCTGTGGCGACGGTACGTGCCACACATAAGAATAAGCTCTCAGACGTCAAGTCTCAGCTTACATCTATTAAACTGATCAGCTCGAAAGCTTAACTTTGTATAGTTCTTTTGAACAACACAATCTTATATCACTTTTATATTATGCATCTTTACTTTGTAATAAAATAACAATTTTGAATAAAAGTGATATCGTTTTGCTTTTCTTTGTCTCTTTCTGTGTTTTGTTTTAGCTTGAGACAATGAAAATGGTTGAGGGTGCCAGAAGTGTAGTGTTAACTTGGCATGAATTCTTACTTAAAGTAAGATTTAGAAATTTTCTTTGTTATCACTTGGATAATTCTAGAATTTTTTTGTAGTTTTAATGAACACTTGCTATTCTATTGAAAAAGAATTAACAACTTCATGGGGATTTGACTGTTAGAGGCATAGTATTAACATGACAATAATTTGTAGACCTATCATCCTATTAGGGATGATTAATAAGTTAATTTTATCATCAGAGATGTGATATTAACTTGATGATAGTTTGTACTTGTGATTTGAATAAGATTTTGAGGACTTATCACTCTATTGAAGAGAGTTGATAAGTTAATTTTATCATCAGAGGTATAATGTTAACTTAATAATTGCTTGTACTTATAATTTGAATAAGATTTTTATAGACTTATCACTCTATTGAAGAGAGTTGATACGTTAATTTTATCATCAGAGGTGTAATGTTAAGTTGATGATTGCTTGTACTTGTGATTTGAATAAGATTTTTGTAGACTTATCACTCTATTGAAGAGAGTTGATAAGTTGATTTTATTATTAGAGGTGTGGAGTTAACTTGATGGTTTTGGTACTTGTGATTTGAACAAGATTTTTATGGACTTATCACTCTATTAAAAAGAGTTGATAAGTTGATTTTATCATCAGAGATGTAGTATTAACTTGATGATTATTTATACTTATGATTTGAACAAGATTTTTGTTGACTTATCACTTTATTAAAGAGAGTTGATAAGTTAATTTTATCATCAAAGGTGTGATGTTAACTTAATGATTTGAACAAGATTTTGAGAGGACTTATCACTCCATTGAAGAGAGTTGATTAGTTGATTTTGATTCAGAAAAGCTTGCTATATTAAAAATGAGACAAGCTAAATTCGAACTCCTTGGGGATGTTAATGGTCAGAAGTGTAATGTTAACTCGATGATATTTTGTGAATTTTGTAGTTGGCAGAGGTGTTTTGTTAAACATGATAACTTTTATGGTCTTATCATCTTATTGGATAAAATTAATAAGTTAGCTGGGGAAGATTTTTGTAGTTGATAGAGGTATTTTGTTGAACATGACAACTTAGAATATTCATTACTCTTAGTCCAATGAATTCTAAGTAACCAACCCCCAGTCTTAAGCGAACTCAATTTCTCTTTTTAGACTTAGCAGGGGAGGAAAAAGGGGGTCTCATGATTTTTATAGGTAATATTTTTTGAGAATTTTTTTATTAATTGGTATCATGAGCCTATCGCCTTTTTGATTAATGAGACGGCAAGCTCCATTCGAGTAGACTGCTCTACTACGAAGGGTCCTTCCTATTTGGGATTGAATTTCCCTTTTGTCTTGTGCGTCATGACCATTGGTCGTCTGACTGCTAAGACAAGATCGCCTTTCATGAAGATCTTTTCTTTGTCCTTTTTGTTTTAGGCTTTTGAGATTCGAGCTTGGTATAACTCGATTTGTTATTGGACTTGAAGCCGTTTATCGTCTAACGCTTCCAGTTCTTGGAGGCATAGTCAATGTTGTTCTTCATTAGTCATCCCGGTTGCAAGAGCATCTCTTAAGGATGAGATCTAAATTTCCAATGATAACAAGGTTTTGCATCCGTATACCAAAGAGAAGAGAGCAGCTTTTGTCGGGGTTCTCATCGTTATACGGTAAGCCTATAGACATTTGCCAAGTTTTTTGTCCCAATCATGTTGACTTTTAGAGACGACTTTTTGAGAAGCTTCACAATGATTTTATTGAAAGCTTCTGCAAGGCAAAGCTAGCAGATAACATGTTGTTAATACGATACTTTGGATTCTAAACTTGTTACAGAATCTTTAGAAACTATGGCCGATGAATTAAGATCCATTGTCGTGAACTATTCGTCTTGGTACATCAAAGCGGTAGATAACATGATGTTTAACGAATTTGATCACGTTTGAAGTCTTGACTTATTTTAAAGGTATTACTTCAGCCTACTTGGAGAAGTAATCAGTTATAGCCAAGATAAACCGATGTCTTTTGGATGTTGGCAAGGAGATGGGTCCAACGATATCCATTTCCCACATCTCAAATGGCCAAGACAAAGATGTTGGATGCAGATTCTCTGATGCTTGATGGATGAAGTCACCATGAATTTGACATGCATGACATCGTTTAGCATAATCATCAACGTCTATCATCATTTTTGACCAATAATAACCAAGTCTTCGGAGTCGATCCCCTAATTTAGATCCGGGTTGATGAGCTCCACACATTCCGTCATGGGCTTCTTTGAGAGCTTATAACGCTTCTTTTCTAGAAAAGCAGCTAAGTAAAACTCCATCATGTGATTTTTGATACAAAGTTTGAGAAATAGCATTATAATAGAATCAAAGGGCTTACCATTTAACGGTAGCTGGGATCATCGGGTAATATGCCATACAAGACATAATCGATATACTAGAATCTCCAGTCTCTCGGTTCGAGATTAATGGAAGTTTCACAGATAATTCCTATTGTTGTCTCTTCTAAGTAATCTTCTAGAGGGAATTTGGGGGTGATACAAGTCACAACCTACAATGAATATCTTTGTTTATGTCTTTGATGGCAAGCCTAATGAAGTTGCCAGCGAGGCTAAGGCATCTGCATAGATATTTTGGGTTCGCAGAATGTATCTGATAAAGAAACACTCAAACTTTTAGGCTAATTTTAGCGCTGCGAAGTGGTATGGGACCAAATCCTCATTGCGCACTTTATTTTCTCCTCGAATTTGATTTACAATGAGTTAAGAATCACCGTAAGCCTCTAGATGTTGGATGTTGAGTTCCTCAGCCAATTGCATCCCTAACAGCAAAGCATTATACTCTGCTATATTGTTGCTGCATTACTCAGTTAAGGAATATCCTCTTGGGATCACATGACCAGTTGGGGATATGAGTACTACGCCCACACCAGTTATGATTCTTCCATCGAGTCTTGCTCTAGACGCACCATCGAAGAAAAATTTCCATACTTGCGTGAATTCTTGAGTCACACACGCTTCTGCAACCTCATCTGGTAAGTCTTCATATAATTTAGAAGAATCGGGTATCGGATGGTTAGCTAAGAAATCTGCCAGAGCTTGGCCCTTAATAGCTTTCTAAGGTATGAATTGCATTATATATTGTGATAAAAGTATTACCCATTTTGTGAGGCGACAATTCAATGAAGAAGGTTTTGTCATAAGTACCCTCAAAGGATTTACTTTGGAAATAACGTGGATCAATTGTCCGACCAGATAGTCTCGCATTTTCTGGATAGCGAACACTAAAACAGGGCATTCTTTTTCCACCAGGTTGTACCGATGCTCAGCTCTGATCATAGTTTTGCTGAGGTAGTAGATTGTATGTTCATGACACTGATCTTTATTCTGAGCTAACAAAGCTCCAAGAGAATAATACATAGCTCTCACATATAACAGGAATGGTTTTCCTGATACTAGGGCCACTAGAACGGGCGGCTGGGTGAGGTATCACTTAATTTCCTCAAACACCTTTTGATAGTCTTCATCCCAAACAAAGGGGACTCCTTTCTTCATCAATTTGGTGAAGGACTGGCAGTGTCCCGAGAGATTTGATATGAATCTTTGGATATAAGCCAATCTACCTTGTAAGCCTTTAAGTTCTTTGATGTTTTTCGGAGGTTGCATGTCTTGGATGGTCCGAACCTTTTCTGGGTTAAGAGAAATCCCCTTTAACATGACTATAAATCTGAGGAATTTATCGCTGGCTACTACCAGAAAAGATTTGGTTGGATTCATCTTCAATTGATGTGTTCACATGATGTCAAACATCATCTTCAGATCTGAAAGATGATCGCCTTTCTTTTAGCTTTTTACTGCAATATCATCCACATAACGCTCAATGTTCTTATGTAGATGTTCATAGAAGATTGTATTCATAGCACGCTGATAGGTTACACCAGCATTCTTCAGTCCGAAGGGCATCACTGTATAACAGTACACCCCTAATAGCATTCTGAAGGTTGTGTGCTTTTTGTCTTCATGATACATTTAATCTAGTTGTATCCTGAGAATCCATTTATAAATGATATCCTCTCATACCCATAAGTATTATCAATCATGACATCTGTGATTGGGAGAGGAAATTCATGTTTAGCACATGTAGCATTTACGTCATGAAAATCAATACAATCCTGACCTTCCCATTTTCTTGGGCACATGAACAATATTAGCCACCCTGTCAGGGTGTTGTTCCTCCCCGATGAAACCTAAATCGATAAGCTTTTTGACTTTTGATTCAATTGCTTCTATGATTTTTGAATAGAACCGACGTTGTTGTTGTTTAACGGGTTTCACATCCAAATCGATATTGAGACGATGCATAGGTATCTTTGGGTCAAGGCTAAGCATGTCTTCATAATTCCAAGCGAAGATATCTATATATTATCTGATGAGAGATACAAGGTCGTCTTTCACAGATGGTGACAAGCTTTTGCTTACAAAGATTAGTTTAGGATTAGTTTCATTCACATATTTATTTGGATCACCTTATCTTCTATGGGTGGCTCACGTTGTTCGAAACGCATGTCCCATAAGATGTTAAGGCGTTTGATCCAAGTATCGTTAGTTGATTCAATCAACTCTTCATTATTTTCTTTCATCATTATTTGGATGACTAGTTGAAGTCATGTTTACAAACATGCATTTGAAGACTGCACCAATGCTAACATCAGAGTCCCATGATGGTGTTCCAGATGAATGGTCTTAATATAGACATTCACCAGATTCATTTTCTAAAGGGAGGAGGGGAGGGGGTGCTGAAACATAGCCTAACCCTCTCCTAATTTTATGATAATAATCAGAAGGTTTTTCTTCTGGAGTGAAAGATCGAATTGGTGCTCGTCTTCCTTTCCCAAAATTTAAACCTTCCCGATCATTAAAATCATAACCCATATTCTTTATCATATGGAGGGACTTAGACCCATAATGATGGAATTATGGGGATTCGAGGTCATCCTCTAAACTTTTTAGATTTGATAGCTCAGAGTTGATTTTCCTGAAATAGATTAGCTTTTGACCTTTCTTCTTAGCTAGGACTATGAAGAAGGATTTTTGCACATCTTCTATCTCTTCGAATATAATGAAGGATGATTTGAGTGGCATATTAAGTGATGCATCGGCATACAATGTATGTCATGGATCTATACCTGTATTTGTATTAGTCCCTATTTTCTCACATTCAGAAGATACATCAGACAAGCCAAATCGAAATTTTTATTGATGTACCACTTGCCCTCACAGGATACATTGTTATTGTTGAGCTTATTTTGGCTCATTACATTTAAATCCAAGTCCCATAAACACTCTTCCTCGGGCTCGGGCTCGATGTCCGCTTTATTGCTATTGTCAGGATCATGTTTCAGCTGTTCTGGCTCATGGGAGTCTAAGTAGAAGACTGAGTCATTGTGATAGTTCTCCACACTCTTGAATGGTTGCCTCTTAGCTATCAAGGTTCTAACCTCTCCCTTATCATTGACATATTTCATCACTTGATAGAGGGTAGACGGGACAATGTGATTTGCATGAGTCCAAGATCGTCCCAACAATAAATAATAGGACGTGTCCACGTCTATGATGTAGCAAGTCGCCTCCGACTTGAGATCTCCAATCTGGCATTTGAGCTTGATTTTGCCCATGGGTCATGTGTTAGCATTGAAGCCAAAGATAGTAGATTGAGTGGAACTCAGCCGATGTAAGGGAATTCCTAAGAATTGCATAACCTTGTACGACATAATACTGAGTGTGGAACCTAGGTTAACCTGGACACGACTGATCTCAGAAGACCCGATATATCCTATATAATACAAAGATCTATCATGCTTTTGCTTGATTTGCATATCTTCTTGTGTGAACAATATGCAGGGTAGACTTCTGCAGATTGTAGGCATTGTGCACAAGAAGGTCATCTTGTACCTTCTGGGACTACTGGAACCTGTGTGTTAAAACATTCTGTATCAATTAAAGCTTCAATCAGAGCTCTTCTTGTAGATTTGGATAGCCTCAGAAGTTCATAAAGAGTGATTCTGACAGGAATATTGGCCAGTTATGCCAGGATGTTAAAACGGAAGAGAGTGCTTGATCTCCCAGCTTCTTGTAGGAGAAGGTTCTTGTTATAGAGAACCTTATTTTGCTTCTCTTTATCGGCTGACTTCTTGGGAATAGTACTCCCAGTCTCTTTAGTCTGCTTCTCTGCTTCTTGAGTAGTGTAAAACCCCGAAAATTTCTATAATATTTATGTGTGAACTATTGAT
>BQKN01014077.1:0-10187 GCA_022839385.1 Asparagus kiusianus | reverse complement strand
AAGCTGATGATCCTTGCAAAATTCAAAAAAAAAAAGATTACAATTGACGATCTTTTCAAAGCTAAACGCGAGGGTCCACCCTCGCATTCCAAACTCTAAATACGGGGCTCATCCTCCCATTCCAAACTCCAAACATGGGGCTCACCCTCACATTTCAAACTCCAAACGCAGGGCTTACCCTCACGTTTCAAAAGCCAAACGCGAGGGTCCACCCCCGCTTATCGAAGCTAGAACGCGGACATCGCATTTGACAGTTTCAAATTACTTGAATGGTTATCCACTTAATGGGGCGATTAAGCCCCCATTATGGAGCGAATTAAGGGGTCAGTTACACCCCTTAAACCCTATAAATAGTTGGGTTTATAGCTAAAAAAGTGTGAGAGCTTGTTGGTGGGAGCTTTTTGGTTGGCTTTGGTTAGAGCTTTTGAGATCATTTGACTTGGCTTTTTTAAACCATTTTCGGTTGAAGAACTTTAAGATCGGCTGTTTAGCTTATTTTGGTTGAAAAAGGATTAAATTTTCTTTCTGAAATTAACTCTTTCGTAGAGTTCTTAAACTCATTTAGAGTTCTAAACTTGTCTGGCAAGTTCTTCCCGATGTTAAGTCAAAAAAAGTAGACAAACTTCCACGAAGCAAGGTGTTCGGATCGTCAACAGAGTACAAGAATCAAACTCCCATAGGCACCAAGAATAACCCAGTATTAAACAAAGGGAAGAATCTCTGTTGATCTTTCTCTCTTTTGGAAATTAGGAAACTAATAAAGAAAAATTATAATTTCTTTTTCTAAGTCAGTTAGAGAGAAGTTACTTTGAGAGATTATATTCATTCTTTTTCTAAGTTAGTTAGGAAGATTAATACTAATCTATTTCTTAATTTTCTTCTAATTATTCTCACAAACAAAAGATGGCGACTTCACTGGGGACCAATATTTTCACCAATGAAGAAGTGGTACGGCAATCCGACACCAAACTCATAGGGACAACTATCGAAACTCCGACTGTTGAGTTTGACCAAGCCAAGTATGAGAAGTTTCTCTCCTCCGGATCCCTTAGCCTTAAGGCTATGAGAAAGATTCGCAAAGTCTCTAAGGAGACTAAGGTTCCTCCTACTGTTGACTCACCAAAGGAGTGTGTCTCCTTTGGATCATACTGTTCATACGGTCCTTCCTCAGAAGGAGAAGACCTGGTTTCAACTGAACTCGTCAACCAAGTTAGAGACCCTACACCCGTGCCTAAACAAAAAGTATCAGGTCACAAGAGGCCTATTGATGTGACTAACCTGATTAATACAGATGGTGACATCACTACAAAAGCCTTAAATCAGGCGAAGAAGAACGTTACTCGAGGAAGGAGAAGATCCCTATGACGAGCATAGCTTAGAGAAAGCTGATCAACCAACCAATGTGAACTTCACATTTGTGAGGCTCAACGTGACCCTGAGCTCCATGTTTCTACTCTAGAATGTGAGCCTTGCATTTATGTGCCCAAACATGAGACTCACAAAAGCTAGGCTGAACGCGACCCCCAATGGCGCGTTCCACAGCCAAAACGCAGACCTCAAGTCCATGTTGAACGCGAACCTCAGCTTCGTGTTGCTCCGTAAAAACACGACCCTCACGTCCTCACTTTCAAACGCGACCCTTGCGTTCCTACTCCTTAATGCGACCTTTGCGTTTTTATTCCTCAACGCGACCCTCACGTTTCAATTCAACACGAACTTCGTGTTCCAAGTGCTAAATGTGACCCCTCACATTTTTTTCTCCTCAATGCGACCCTCGTGTTTCTAATACTAAGCGTGATGTGATCCATTGTGTTCAAAAAGACGAACATGGATTTAAGATCCATTTTCACCAGGAGCCAGTCCTGTCTAATCGTAGACAGGGGGTTCCAATTCAAGCCTCATGCTCAGTGAGTAACTCCTCTCGAGTCTCTGTAACAGACTTGAGAGAGTTCATATCGAGAGAAAGACTGGTACAACAAGTCGCTCATTTATACCCATGTGAACAATTGATTTTCGTGGTGCTCTCAGGATGCTAGTGTTGTGAACCTGCATCAAGACTGTCGGTGTTCGACCGACTGACGAACGTCCCTAATAAACGATGACTCTCTTATAGGAAGAAAACTTTTGAGGATGAATACTTTGGAGTTACTTCCAATATGATCAGTATCCATGTTCCGATGAGTCAGAAACGAACTGGTCTCCTGGCTTTAAAGAGATCCTGAGTGAGTCTGGTGGAATCTATCAGCACACTCGGACTAAAAAGGGGTCATACCTCCCGTCAACTATCGAAAGTTGACTAAAGGAATTGCGTCTAATTATGAACATTCATAAGTGGGCGGATCTAGAAAGATTATTCCTGGCTAGATTCTTCGAAGATAATACCGAAGTCTCTGTCCCTTCTCTTCTTTCTATTAAGCAAAAGAAAGGAGAGCCCATCAAAGCTTTCATCAAGAGGTTTCAAAGCATGGCTCTTTGATGCTTGACGAGTATGATACAGTCTACTCTGGTGGAAACATATCGACACAACCTGGATGCCAATCTCCTAGCCTAAATGAGAGTTGCAGAGTGCCATTCCTAGAAACAGCTAGTCTCTCAAGGTGAACAGGCTGAAGAAATTATCGTCAGGATCAAATCTGAAGGGGAAGGCAAGCAGAAGCAACCGATGCAACGTGGCCAAGGCAATACTTCCCTATCAAAGGGGAAAGATACCCTGGCCACTGAAGCTAATACTCGATTGCCATCTGCTAAGCAGGGCAATGCATCGGGTCAACCAAGAGCACCCAAGAAGTACTCTTTCAAAGAGGATCATGAGATCACTCTATTCAAACTACTTCAGAAGAACAACAAGTTAAAACTTCCTGAAGTCAAGAAACCTGAAGAAGTAGAAAAAGTGGATGACCCTAACTACTACCTCTACCACAGAATGTAGGGACATCCAACAAAAAGATGCTACATCTTTAAGGATATCCTGTGGGCTTTGATTGACGTTGAAGTGCTCAAGTTGAAGCTAGATCAGATGACCGTATCCACCAATATGATATCGGTCCAATTCGGGAATTTCCCACCCGTTGCAGCCCCCAATGTCATCGTCCATATCCCTAAGGGAGAACTACATTTGTCAAACACTGGTTCACATGGTCAGAAAGATAAAGGATTGGTACCCCTTTCTTCTCTGAAAGGAGAAACAATATGGGTCCATCCCGATTTGCTTAATGATCAGCAGTGGACAAATGTGTCAGAAAAAAAAGAAGAGAAACAAGGCTAAATCTTCTAATATGATTAGCCCCTCTCTAAATGAAAATGATTCTCATCTGATCCCTCTCACCGACTAGGAAGAGGAGAAGACTGCTCTTGCGACCGAGCAAGAAGCAAATCCTGGATCTGGTACTAGGTCAGGAAAGACATACCTGAAAAGGTATGATCAAGCTACTCAAGAAGCAGAGAAGCAGACTAAAGAGACTGGGAGTACTATTCCCAAGAAGTCAGCCGATAAAGAGAAGCAAAATAAGGTTCTCTATAACAAGAACCGTCTCCTACAAGAAGCTGGGAGATCAAGCACTCTCTTCCGTTTCAACGTCCTAGCATAACTGGCCAATATTCCTGTCAGAATCACTCTTTATGAACTTCTGAGGCTATCCAAGTCTACAAGAAGAGCTCTGATTGAAGCTTTAATTGATACAGAATGTTTTATCACACAGGTTCTAGTAGTCCCAGAAGCTACAAGATGACCTTCTTGTGCACAATGCCTACAAGCTGCAGAAGTCTGCCATGCATATTTTTCACACAAGAAGATATGCAAATCAAGCAAAAGCATGATAGATCTTTGTATTATATAGGATATATCGGGTCTTCTGAGATCAGTCGTGTCCAGGTTAACCTAGGTTCCGCGCTCAGTATTATATCGTACAAGGTTATGCAATTCTTAGGAATTCCCTTACATCGGCTGAGTTCCACTCAATCTACTATCTTTGGCTTCAATGCTAACACATGACCCATGGGCAAAATCAAGCTCAAATGCCAGATTGGAGATCTAAAGTCGGAGGCGACTTGCTACATCATAGACGCGGACACATCATATAATTTATTGTTGGGACGATCTTGGATTCATGCAAATCACTTTGTCCCGTCTACCCTCTATCAAGTGATGAAATATGTCAATGATGAGGGAGAGGTTAGAACCTTGATAGCTAAGAGGCAACCAATCAAGGGTGTGGAGAACTATCACACTGACTCAGTCTTCTACTTAGACTCCCACGAACCAGAACAACTGAAAGATGATCCTGACAATAGCAATAAAGCGAACATCGAGCCCGAGCCCGAGGAAGAGTGTTTATGGGACTTGGATTTAAATGTAATGAGCCAAAATAAGCTCAACAATAACAATGTATCCTGTGAGGGCAAGTGGTACATTAATAAAAATTTCGATTTGGCTTGTCTGATGTATCTTCTGAATGTGAGAAAATAGGGACTAATACAAATACAGGTACAGATCCATGACATACATTGTATGCCGAGGCATCACTTAATATGCCACTCAAATCATCCTTCATTTTATTCGAAGAGATAGAAGATGTGCAGAAATCCTTCTTCATAGTCCCGGCTAAGAAGAAAGGTCAAAAACCAATCTATTTCAGGAAAATCAACTCTGAGCTATCAAATCAGAAAAGTTTAGAGGATGACCTCGAATCCCCATAATTCCATCATTATGGGTCTAAGTACCTCCATATGATAAAGAATATGGGTTATGATTTTAATGATCGGGAAGGTTTAAATTTTGGGAAAGGAAGACGAGCACCAATTCGATCTTTCACTCCAGAAGAAAAACCTTCTGATTATTATCATAAAATTAGGAGAGGGTTAGGCTATGTTTCAGCACCCCCTCCCCTCCCCTCCCCCTTCAGAAAATGAATCTGGTGAATGTCTATATTAAGACCATTCATCTGGAACACTATCATGGGACTCTGATGTTAGCATTGATGCAGTCTTCAAATGCATGTTTGTAAACATGACTTCAACTAGTCATCCAAATAATGATGAAAGAAAATAATGAAGAGTTGATTGAATCAACTAACGATACTTGGATCAAACGCCTTAACATCTTATGGGACATGCGTTTCGAACAACATGAGCCGCCCATAGAAGATAAGGTGATCCAAATAAATATGTGAATGAAACTAATCCCAAACTAATCTTTGTAAGCGAAAGCTTGTCACCATCTACGAAAGAGGACCTTGTATCTCTCATCAGATAATATATAGATATCTTTGCTTGGAATTACGAAGACATGCTTAGCCTTGACCCAAAGATAGCTATGCATCGTCTCAATATCAATCTGGATGTGAAACCCGTTAAACAACAACAACGTCGGTTCTATTCGAAAATCATAGAAGCAATTGAATCAAAAGTCAAAAACCTTATCGATTTAGGTTTCATCAGGGAGGAACAACACCCTGACTGGGTGGCTAATATTGTTCATGTGCCCAAGAAAATAGGAAGGTCAGGATTGCATTGATTTTCATGACGTAAATGCTACATGTGCTAAACATGAATTTCCTCTCCTAATCACAGATGTCATGATTGTTAATACTTATGGGTATGAGAGGATATCATTTATAAATGGATTCTCAGGATACAACCAGATTAAAATGTATCATGAAGACAAAAAGCACACAACCTTCAGAATGCTATTAGGGGTGTACTGTTATACAGTGATGCCCTTCGGACTGAAGAATGCTGGTGCAACTTATCAGCGTGCTATGAATACAATCTTCTATGAACATCTACATAAGAACATTGAGCGTTATGTGGATGATATTGCAGTAAAAAGCTAAAAGAAAGGTGATCATCTTTCAGATCTGAAGATGATGTTTGACATCATGTGAACACATCAATTGAAGATGAATCCAACCAAATCTTTCCTGGTGGTAGCCAGCGGTAAATTCCTCAGATTTATAGTCATGTTAAAGGGGATTTCTCTCAACCCAGAAAAGGTTCGAACCATCCAAGACATGCAACCTCTGAAAAACATCAAAGAACTTAAAGGCTTACAAGGCATATTGGCTTATATCCAAAGATTCATATCAAATCTCTCGGGACGCTGCCAGTCCTTCACCAAATTGATGAAGAAAGGAGTCTCATTTGTTTGGGATGAAGACTATCAAAAGGCGTTTGAGGAAATTAAGTGATACCTCACCTAGCCGCCCGTTCTAGTGGCCCTAGTATCAGGAAAAATATTCCTGTTATATGTGAGAGCCATGTATTATTCTCTTGGAGCTTTGTTAGCTCAGAATAAAGATCAGGGTCATGAACATACAATCTACTACCTCAGCAAAACTATGATCAGAGCTGAGCACCGGTACAACCTGGTGGAAAAGGAATGCCCTGCTTTAGTGTTCGCTATCCAGAAAATGCGAGACTATCTGGTCGGACAATTGATCCACGTCATTTCCAAAGTAAATCCTTTGAGGGTACTTATGACAAAACCTTCTTCATTGAATTGTCGCCTCGCAAAATGGGTAATACTTTTATCATAATATATAATGCAATTCATGCCTTAGAAAGCTATTAAGGGCCAAGCTCTGGCAGATTTCTTAGCTAACCATCCGATACCCGATTCTTCTAAATTATATGAAGACTTACCAGATGAGGTTGCAGAAGTGTGTGTGACTCAAGAATTCACGCAAGTATGGAAATTTTCTTCGATGGTTCGTCTAGAGCAAGACTCGATGGAAGAATCACAACTGGTGTGGGCTTAGTACTCATATCCCCAACTGGTCATGTGATCCCAAGAGGATATTCCTTAACTGAGCCATGCAGCAATAATATAGCAGAGTATAATGCTTTGCTGTTAGGGATGCAATTGGCTGAGGAACTCAACATCCAACATCTAGAGGCTTACGGCGATTCTCAACTCATTGTAAATCAAATTCGAGGAGAAAATAAAGTGCGCAATGAGGATTTGGTCCCATACCACTTCACAGCGCTAAAATTAGCCCAAAAGTTTGAGTGCTTCTTTATCAGATACATTCTGCGAATCCAAAATATCTATGCAGATGCCTTAGCCTCGCTGGCAACTTTATTAGGCTTGCCATCAAAGACAGAAACAAAGATATTCATTGCAAGTTGTGACTTGTATCACCCCTAAATTCCCTCTAGAAGATTACTCAGAAGAGACAATAAGAGGAATTGTCTGTGAAACTTCCATTAATCTCGAACTGAGAGATTAGAGATTCTAGTATATCGATTATGTCTTATATGGCATATTACCCGATGATCCCAAAGAAGCGGCTACCGTTAAATGGTAAGCCCTTCGATTCTATTATAATGCTATTTCTCAAACTTTGTATCAAAAATCACATGATGGAGTTTTACTTAGCTGCTTTTCTAGAAAAGAAGCGTTATAAGCTCTCAAAGAAGCCCATGACGAAATGTGTGGAGCTCATCAACCCAGATCTAAATTAGGGGATCGACTCCAAAGACTTGGTTATTATTGGTCAAAAATGATGATAGACGTTGATGATTATGCTAAACGATGTCATGCATGCCAAATTCATGGTGACTTCATCCATCAAGCATCAGAGAATCTGCATCTAACATCTTTGTCTTGGCCATTCGAGATGTGGGAAATGGATATCGTTGGACCCATCTCCTTGCCAACATCCAAAAGACATCGGTTTATCTTGGCTGTAACTGATTACTTCTCCAAGTAGGCTGAAGTAATACCTTTAAAAGAAGTCAAGACTTCAAACGTGATCAAATTCGTTAAACATCATGTTATCTACCGCTTTGATGTACCAAGACGAATAGTTCACGACAATGGATCTCAATTCATCGGCCACAGTTTCTAAAGATTCTGCAATAAGTTTAGAATCCAAAGTATCGTATTAACAACATGTTATCTGCCAGCTTTGCCTTGCAGAAGCTTTCAATAAAATCATTGTGAAGCTTCTCAAAAAGGCGTCTCTAAAAGTCAACACGGTTGGGACAAAAAACTTGGCAAATGTCTATAGGCTTACCGTATAACGATGAGAACCCCGACAAAAGCTGCTCTCTTCTCTTTGGTATACAGATGCAAAACCTTGTTATCATTGGAAATTTAGATCTCATCCTTAAGAGATGCTCTTGCAACCGGGATGACTAATGAAGAACAACATTGACTATGCCTCCAAGAATTGGAAGCGTTAGACGATAAACGGCTTCAAGTCCAATAACAAATCGAGTTATACCAAGCTCGAATCTCAAAAGCCTAAAACAAAAAGGACAAAGAAAAGATCTTCATGAAAGGCGATCTTGTCTTAGCAGTCAGACGACCAATGGTCATGACGCACAAGACAAAAGAGAAATTCAATCCCAAATAGGAAGGACCCTTCGTAGTAGAGCAGTCTACTCGAATTCAATCCTAAATAGGAAGGACCCTTCATAGTAGAGCAGTCTACTCGAATGGAGCTTGCCGTCTCATTAATCAAAAAGGCGATAGGCTCATGATACCAATTAATGAAAAAATTCTCAAGAAATATTACCTATAAAAATCATGAGACCCCCTTTTCCCTCCCCTGCTAAGTCTAAAATGAGAAATTGAGTTCGCCTGAGACTGGGGGTTGGTTACTTAGAATTCATTGGACTAAGAGTAATTAATATTCTAAGTTGTCATGTTCAACAAAATACCTCTATCAACTACAAAAATCTTCCCCAGCTAACTTATCAATTTTATCCAATAAGATGATAAGACTATAAAAGTTATCATGTTTAACAAAACACCTCTGCCAACTACAAAATTCACAAAATATCGTCGAGTTAACATTACACTTCTGACCATTAACATCCCCAAGGAGTTCGAATTTAGCTTGTCTCATTTTTAATATAGCAAGCTTTTTTGAATCAAAATCAACTAATCAACTCTCTTCAATGGAGTGATAAGTCCTCTTAAAATCTTGTTCAAATCATTAAGTTAACATCACACATTTGATGATAAAATTAACTTATCAACTCTCTTTAATAGAGTGATAAGTCAACAAAAATCTTGTTCAAATCATAAGTATAAATAATCATCAAGTTAATACTACATCTCTGATGATAAAATCAACTTATCAACTCTTTTTAATAGAGTGATAAGTCCATAAAAATCTTGTTCAAATCACAAGTACCAAAAACCATCAAGTTAACACCACACCTCTAATGATAAAATTAACTTATCAACTCTCTTCAATAGAGTGATAAGTCCACAAAAATCTTATTCAAATCATAAGTACAAGCAATCATCAACTTAACATTACACCTCTGATGATAAAATTAACGTATCAACTCTCTTCAATAGAGTGATAAGTCTATAAAAATCTTATTCAAATTATAAGTACAAGCAATCATTAAGTTAACATTATACCTCTAATGATAAAATTAACTTATCAACTCTCTTCAATAGAGTGATAAGTCCTCAAAATCTTATTCAAATCACAAGTACAAACTATTATCAAGTTAATATCACATCTCTGATGACAAAATTAACTTATTAATCATCCCTAATAGGATGATATGTCTACAAATTATTACATGTTAATACTATGCCTCTAACAGTCAAATCCCCATGAATTTGTTAATTCTTTTTCAATAGAATAGCAAGTGTTCATTAAAACTACAAAAAAATTCTAGAATTATCCAAGTGATAATAAATAAAATTTCTAAATCTTACTTTAAGTAAGAATTCATGCCAAGTTAACACTACACTTCTGGCACCCTCAACCATTTTCATTGTCTCAAGCTAAAACAAAACACAGAAAGAGACATAGAAAAGCAAAACGATATCACTTTTATTCAAAATTGTTATTTTATTACAAAGTAAAGATGCATAATATAAAAGTGATATAAGATTGTGTTGTTCAAAAGAACTATACAAAGTTAAGCTTTCGAGCTGATCAGTTTAATAGATGTAAGCTGAGACTTGACGTCTGAGAGCTTCTTCTTATGTGTGGCACGTACTGTCGCCACAACTTTTCTTCTGAGCTCATCTCCATTCAGTGTTGCAACAACCATATCCTTCTTGATCTTGTCAAGAATCTGTACCTCCTTGCAGTAGTTTCCAAAAATTTCTACACTCTTGAGGTGGAGTCCTTTCACAACGACTTCCTCCTGAGCAAGTTGTTCGCAGGAAAAATTGGTGCTTTCTTCATTGATGACGTCATTGCTATCTTAAA
>BQKN01014041.1:0-11348 GCA_022839385.1 Asparagus kiusianus | reverse complement strand
ACTCGATGAGAACTGTGGTTAGGTAAAAGTCTAAGTACACCTATACTAACATGTAAGATATTGCACTCATGCCTCAGGTCATGAGACTACTATGTACTATATCACTTGAGAACTTCTATTTGTCAGTTAAATATAATTACCAACTAGATGTTCTCGATGAGTCATTCAGTCAACTCATTCAGTAATGAGTTACCTGTATACTGTATCTTGATGTCTTACATCAATGATCTAAGAGATGGATCATCGTCCTTCCAAAGGAGAAATAGAGTATACACTAGTCTTACAAAAATGATGATGTCCCATTTCAACACTTCATCGACTAGGAACATTTTAGAATATACGTTAGCGACAAATCAGATCTCTTCATTACGATCATATCCGAAATGTATGATAGTCTAGTATAATTCTAAGGACTTTATCTGTATTAAAATACCAGATAAATCTGACCAAAATAGCATACTATTATTTTGAACAAGGATGTTATATTCATATAGGTCCTGTTACAATATACAGTTATTACCTGCAGGCCACCTATATCTAACAAACTCCTACTTGCACTAAGGCTAATTATTGTAATATCTAATACCTAATAGCTCAACAAGTTTTTCAAATTGTGTCAACTCTTTCAATCTTGATCTCTTAGCGATCAACTATCTCCCTGATCAAGTGATACTTCCTTAGAATATGTTTGGACTTATGGTGCGACCGGGGTTCCTTTGTTAGAGCTATTGCAGCATTACTATCACAGTATAAAGGTACTGGATCTTTAATGGTGGGAACAACTTCCAGCTCTGAAAGGAACTTCCTCATCCAGACAGTTTCTTTGGCTGCATCATTTGCCGCAATGTATTCGGCTTCCATAGTAGAGTCTGCTCCTGTATCCTGCTTGGAACTTTTCCAGCTGACAGCCCCTCTATTGAGGGTGAAAACATATCCTGATACAGACTTACTATCATCTATATCGTTTTGAAAGCTTGAGTCGGAAAAAGCCTCCATTCGGAGGTCACTTTTACCGTATATCAAAAATAACTCTTTAGTCCTTTTAAGGTACTTAAGTATATTCTTGACCGCTTTCCAGTGCTCTTCTCCATGATTAGATTGGTATCTACTTACCAAACTGAGTGAATAAGTGATATCTGGTCTAGTACATAACATGGCATACATGATCGATCCTACTGCCGAGGCATAAGGAATTAGACTCATGCGTTTCCTCTCTTCATCAGTCTGGGGAGACATCTTTTTAGAGAGGGAGATTCCAGGAGATGCAGGTACAAAACCTTTCTTGGAATTTTCCATGCTAAACCGTATTAGCACTTTGTTAATGTATCTAGATTGCGATAATCCTAACATCCTTTTAGATCTATCTCTATAGATCTGAATACCCAGTACACAGGATGCTTCACCTAAATCTTTCATGGAGAATCTTTTTGATAGCTAAATTTTAACCGCTTGTAATGACGGTATGTCATTACTGATTAAGAGTATATTGTCTACGTATAAAATAAGAAACGATATAATACTCCCAATTATCCTTTTATACACACAAGGTTCATCTAGATTTTTAATGAAACCAAACTCTTTGATAGCATCATCAAAATAGATGTTCCATCTCCGCGATGCTTGCTTCAGTCCATAAATGGATTTAAGCAATCTACATGTTTTTCCACTGCTCCCACTGACCACAAAACCTTCTGGTTGCGTCATATATATGCACTCTTCTAAATCACTATTTAGAAATGTAGTTTTGACGTCCATTTGCCAGATCTCATAGTTATAGTGAGCAGCTATAGCAAGTAGGATCCGAATAGACTTGAGCATAGCCACTGGAGAAAAAGTTTCATCGTAGTCCAAACCAGGTTTTTGACGAAAACCTTTAGCTACCAGTCTAGCTTTAAAAGTCTCTACTTTTCCATCTACACCCAACTTTTTCTTAAAAAACCATTTGCAACCTATGGGTATCACCCCTTTGGGAGCATTGTCTAAGATCCATACTTTGTTGGTGTACATAGAGTCTATTTCGGATTTCATTGCATCATGCCAAGCAACAGAGTCCCTACTCTGAGATGCTTGCTGATAACTCAAAGGTTCGTCATCATCTATGACGTGATCTAACATGCTACCTTCAACGAGAAAATCATATTGTCTTTTAGGTGCATGAGATCGCCTTGGATATCTGCGGAGTGGTTGAGGTTCTTCTGGTACAACTGAATTTTCTGGTTCTAATAAATTATCAGTATTGATTTGTATCTCTGAAATTTCTTTCAGTTCTACCATGCTCCCACTAATTTCTTTTTCAAGAAATTCCTTCTCCAAGAAGGTAGCATACTGAGAAACAATTATCTTTTGTTCATCGATGTGGTAGAATTGATATCCCCGAGAATTTCTTAAATATCCTACAAATTTACACAATACTGACCGTGCCTCTAACTTTTGGGATCTTGCTTTTTTACATAAGCATGACATCCTTAAATCTTAATATAATTAAGATGTGGTTTCATCCCAAATCTTAATATAATTAAGATATAGGTGCCCTGCAGGCAATAATTGTATATTGTAACAGGACCTATATGAATATAACATCCTTGTTCAAAATAATAGTATGCTATTTTAGTCAGATATATCTGGTATTTTAATACAGATAAAGTCCTTAGAATTATACTAGACTATCAGACATTTCGGATATGATCGTAATGAAGAGATCTGATTTGTCGCTAACATATATTCTAAAATGTTCCTAGTTGATGAAGTGTTGAAATGGGACATCATCACTTTGGTAAGACTAATGTATACTCTATTTCTCCTTTGGAAGGACGATGATCCATAAGCTGGGGTCCCTTTTTATAAGGGCCCTGATGCTGCTGCTGAGGTCCAGAAAAAGATCTCTTGTTCTTGCCCTTGTCCCCACTCTGTCCTGCCTTGGCCTTCCCTTACTTATCCTTCTGGAACATAGTAGTCTCAATCTCCTGTGAAGTGGCGGCCTCAGCTACCTCCCTAACTGAATAGAACCTCCTTGAAACGAGGTACCGGCAGAGATTAGGGCAAAGCCCTGCTAAGAACATCTGAGCCTGACGCTCTCCTGTCTGCCACATACCCGTGAAATGTAGCAACTCCATGAACCTGCTCTCAAAATCCGTAACTGTCATATCCCCCTGAGTCAACCGGGATAACTTAAGCTCCTTCCCAGTTCGTGCTGCAGAAGAAATGTACTACCCATCAAAGAAGTATATGAAGTCCTCCCATGTGAGGGTCATCCTCTGCTCTGGAGTAAACTGAAGTCAGTATCATCTCTCGGCATCTCCCTTCAGGCTGTAGGATGTCAATCTCTGCTTCTGAACAGAATCCACACTGAGTATGTCTAGAATATTGCCCACATCCTCCTTCCATTTATAGGCTGCAAGAGGGTCTGGTGACCCCTGGAACTCTGGTGCCCTCATCTTCTAATACCTCTCCATCATACGGAGCCAAGCCTCCTGCTCTGTGGCTCTATCTGGGACTGCTAGAGGAATGGCTGCAGGCGTGATCTCTGGGGATCTCTCTCTGACAGGAACGGCGGGTATCCCCTGCTGCTGAGCTACCGGTGGTGGTGATGTTTGTGGTGCTATATGAGTCGTCACTAACTCTTTAATGGCTGTCATCCTGGCAATGAGAGGAGCCATAATATCCACCAAGTACTGAGGAGCTTGCTGCGGCTCGGGTGGTGCCTGCTGTGGCTCGGGTGGTGCCTGCTGTGGCTCGGTCTGAGTTAGCTGCTGCTCAGGTGGAGCCTGCTGTGACTCCGCCTGTCCAGCTCTACGAGTACGAGGTTTACCACGTCCTGCCATCTCCCTCTAATGATAAGAAAAATAAAAGTTTATGAGTCAAAAATAGACGTCTATAACTACTGTATCACAACACAAATCTTTCACAACGTATAGTATTCACACAAATACTTTAAATTTATACAAAATAGTTGTCATAAAAAAAAATTCTCAAATTTTGAGGTATACGCATATATCGTCCTCACTCATACTAGGAAATCCTTTCGGACTCTATACATGAATCCTAAGAAACTCTATCCTAGCTCCACGACTCGACACAGGATGATCCTAAGGAAACTAGAACTAGGGCTCGGATACCAACTGTGACGCCCCTGGGTTCACACAAGGCTACAGTCCAAGGTGAAACCAAGAATGTCAAACCTGCCATGCACCACACCGTGCAATAACGTGTTTCACCATCACAATTAACATCTCTCTAGTAGCGTCAACAATAGGTGTAGGTACAAAAGCAAGTAAAAGATAACACAAGTAATAACTGATGAAATATTAACAACCACATAGATATCTCATCATCTAACATACAGGAATACATAGTCAATGACTGAAGTAGAATAACTGGAGTTCTCAACAAGTCTCAAAATACAAAATGTCTGAGTAAAGGAAATAAGGCATACAGCCTTTACAACATCTAAAGAGTAGTCCTCAAATGTCAAACAACAACTACAGTGGAGCTCCAAAATAATACATAGCTAGAACGGATAGCTGAACACTAGAGTGTGTCGCCATCAACTTGCGACTCTCCGGGCTCCTAACTCGTCACCTGAAAGAGGAAGGGACAACGAGCGTCAAAGCGCTAGCGATCAACATCACAACCAACCCCAAGGAAGAGGGCTCGTTGTATATGAAAAATATAGTTATCACAAGCTATATATATATATAGTCAATTATCCTAAGAAAAATGGGTTTTAATACTTAGGAAATTTCAACACGAGCATAGGTACGTCGAGCGAAATAATCCAAATAAGGAAACCCTCGTATATATACCTTGTATCTCAAATTGAAAATCCTTAAGTGTCAAACCCAGAGTCTAATACATGAACAATAAGGAAAAGAAAACAATCCCATCTCTACCAATAATCATAGTTATGTCAAAGTTACACAGTTAAAATAAGTGTCATGCATAGCCTAGGTAGCTATCATGTCCAACTATATCAATATGTCGTGCTCAAAACCCAAATGTGTATCATGCTCAAGGTTTAGCAAAAATGTCTAACACATGGACTAAAGGTAATGCACGTCCAACACATGGACTGAATAAAATGCACGTCGAACACATGGACTGAGATGATAAGTATCCAACACATGGATTAATAATAATGTATGCTCAACACATGGACTATGAACGAAGAGGCGTATTTATTACTAGTATATGAGGAAAGACATACATATCCCAATCTTGCACGTGTTTCAATGTGCGGTCTAAATTTGTGCCACAAGTCAACCCCCATGTGTAGATAAGTCACTAACATCGCAAACTAGTGTGGGATGAACGAGGTGATCTCTCGAACACGTGAAAAGATCAACAGCAAGTCAACAGGCACAAAACTGAGCGGCGGTCGACCGCAGAGACCACTCCGGTCGACCGCTCACAGAGCCGAGATTTACTAGGCTCAAAACTGAGCGGCGGTCGACCGCTGAGGTCATGCCGGTCGACCACTCAAAGAGTAGAAACTTTTTTGCTGGAAACATCTCAGAGCGGTCGACCGCTGCGTCCACATCGGTCGACCGTGAAGCAGACAGAAGCCCAGTTAGGGTTTCTACCGGCTTCAAATCACAATCAAACTCGATGGTTTCTCTATTAATGTAAATCTAACATTTATACAAAGTCATAGAATAGAAGATAACGAAATTTAGACATTTAAAATCTATCATCAAGATCCCAACATATATAAACATGGTTTGAATATTTTTTTATTCAATAAAAATAGAAATTTACTCTTTTTGAAACCATTTTCAGAACTAGATCTCTTTAATACAATTCGTTGGTGTACTTTTAAAATCTGAAACATTTGATTAATATGTCATATGTCATAAGGATCTATTGTATCTACAAAAATATGATTTTGGCTCAATAAAACCGGATTAAAATCCAAAATAAAACATGAAACATAAAAAGGGAAGAAGTTGGGCGAGATGTTATTCGCCTCTGATGAGAACAAAGCCCTAGATCTGAAGGAAGATGATCCCTCTCGTTGAATCCACCAAAAATCCGCTGAAAACCCCTTCAAAGCTCCTCCCCAAATCACCAAGAAGTGAGAACTAGGGTTTGAGGGGAGAGAGAGGGGCTAGGGTTTCTGATTTTAGATGAAAAGAGGGCTCTCTTGGGTTCATTAGCATATATACTAACCCCACAACTGACCTAAAACCCGTTTAGACCCGAACCCAGAACACTCTCTGCCTGTTGGGCGGTCGACCTTCACGCCCAGTGCGGTCGACCACACAACAGGAAAGGGATTTCCTAAGTGCGAGATCGATGTGCGGTCAACCGCCGCGTCCACTGCGGTCGACCGCTCAGAAGAAAAATGCCAGCCTATATTTATTTACCACATGATGCTCAAGTCACTTAATTTCTCTCACATATAAACACTTGTTGGGTTCCCAAACACTGATAGTCACATTCATCTAATATATATATGATTATTTATTACAAAGGAATTATTTATTACTAATAATTCATACATACTCCTTATAAAAATTTTAGGGTTTTACATTCTTCCCCCTTAAAAGAATTTCGTCCTCGAAATTCGAAAATCATACGCATATCGCAACATGAACTTCTAAATGAACATATAGAAATATTTATACCTAACGATCTAAAATGGTAATACTTCCGTTCGAACCCTAATCTAGTGGAACTAGTAAATTGGGTGAAAATCCAAACAAGGAACCCCCCCCATATATATACCATGTGTTCCAAAAGATTAAGAATTTAGTGGAAGTATTCTCATTCTAGTGTTAAATGTAAATATAATATGAAATACATATCATAAAATTATTTTACCTGATCAAAAAGGTGTGGGTAATCGCGACGCATGTCCTCATCGCGCTCCTAAGAAATCTCTTCAATGCCTCCTCGGTTCCACTGAACTTTCACCAATGGAATCACCTTGTTCCTGAGCCTCTTGTCTTCTCTAGCAAGTATAGACACTGGGATCTCAATAGTAGTCAAATCATCCCGAAGCTTAATCTCCGATGCATCCAACACTCGCTGCTACTCCTCATCATGCAAGTGCTTCTTGCGCATAGAAATATGGAATACATAGTGTACACTAGACATAGATGCTGGAAGATCTAGTCTATATGACACAGCTCCAACGCGTTCCAAAATCCAAAAAGGTCCAACATATCTCTATTGATCCTATAGTTTTGATGATGATTTGTCAAACAATTTATTACTAATAAGTTCTCTAGTGTTTTGTGTTTATGTTTCTCTTTTCAGGTATTTCAACACACTTCAGTCAAGCGTTAAAGATTCAAGTTCATATGTGTGGATTTACCTAGGTATATGTTTAGTTTACTTACATATATTGTATGATTATATCTAAGCTCAATATATGTACACTTAACACGATTTTTGACGTTTTCTATCATATAATTGATTTTTCATCAAACGTTGTTACAATAACTTTTCTCTCATGTTTACAGCTCTTTAATACTTCATTGTATACATATAATGTATGCATAATATACACATACATATTTACAAGCCTTATGTTAATTTTCGCATTCACGAAAAACAGGTTTTCTGAACACTTTTCAAAAACAGGGAGTTTTCACAAACAAAAATTGATTTTCTAGAAATTCCTTTTCAAACATGTTTATTTTATTATTTAGAAACTTTCCCCAAAGTTTCATTATTTTTGGATGTGATTTGATATTTTTTGTGAATTTTTCAAAATGGGCCAAAACCTGTCATATGCCATATGTCAGACTTCAGTCGACCGATCCGGTCGACCGCCAGTTGTTTTCTGAGCTCATGATCGTGGTCGACCGATAGAATCTCCGATCGACCGGTAGAATTTCCGGTCGACCAAAATCTCCGTCGGTCGACCGCCAGCTTTAAAACCCTCGTTCACTGTATTTTTGAGCTCAGCGGTCGACCGGACCGGTCGACCGCCAAGTTGTCAGAACCTTTATAACGGCTAGTTTTTCTATCTGTTTTCAAACTGGTTTTTTGGTCTTTTACTTATTTTTTACTGTTGTATTGGGGTGCTATATATACCCCATTGCTGATCTTTCACATATATAATCCAAGAAATCCAAGTTTGTGTTTAACAAAATTCCTAAGTGTGTTTAAGAGCTGTTTAAGGTTGATTTCATCAATCAGTTTTCAAGAAAAGTTTTTCATCAATAAGAAGTGGCCTTCAAATCCCACTGGGATCATCCTCTACTGTTCTTCTTGCTTGAGAAGTTTTCTAAACTCTTATATAGCTTGTTATTTCACTTTCATTTCAGTTAGCTATATTTATTGAGTTTGATTCACTGTTATCACACACACATATTTGAGCTTAATATTTTCATACTATATAGTGTGAGTTGTGGGGTGTGATTTAGTGAGTTTGAGCTTCATTGTGTTCTCACTTGTTAATTGAGAACAAATCATTGTATTTAACCTTTATTTGTGAGAATCACTTGTAATACACTTGTACACCGAGAGAAGTGTGAGGCGAGAGACGGGGTCAAATCCAATAGGAGTGGCGTCGATTGACGAACCTAGGGAGAGGTTGTAATCGAGCACTTGAGGAGGAGGACACGGGCTAGGTTCCTACACTTAGTGTGTAAAGTGTGATTGTTGAGTGATTGTGTAGTGTGAGAGTTTTCGGTGAACTTGTAAACCGAGTGTGTAGAAGTTCCGGCTTCCAAACCGGATTGTGATAGTGGATATCTCCTCGAGGTGAGGAGCGGGGACGTAGGTCGTGGGGACCGAACCTCATGAACATATCGTGTGTTTGTGTTTTGCTTAGCGTACTTTCTTTTCATCACTATTGTTCATATTCATATCATATTTCTTCTTGCAAGAACAAATTGATCTATATAATTTTAATTAGCCATTAATTGGAATTAGATTAGCATAAGACCCTAATCACCCCCCTCTAGGGTCTAACAATCTCGATGCAAGCTTCCCTCGCATCCCGAATCGTTGCACGCCTTTCATAGGCGATACCTTCAGCATAACCAAATCCTCAATCTGAAACTCTAGTAGTCTTCGCCTCTTATCTGCATAGCTCTTCTGCCGACTTTGAGCAGCTAGAATCCGCTCTCTGATCAGTGCTACCTTCTCAGTAGTCTGCCTCACTAACTCTGGCTCAAGCATCAAGCTATCCTCTAGCCCTGCCCAACATATCGGTGATCTACAGGGTCTCCCGTACAATGCCTCATACGGAGCCATACCGATCGTCGCTTGATAACTATTGTTATAAGCAAACTCTATCAGTGGAATATGATCTTCCCAGCTACCCTGAAAATCAATGACACATGCCCGCAACATGTCCTCCAACACTTGATTCACCCTCTCCGTCTGACCATCCGTCTGTGGGTGGAATACACTGCTATAAGATAGCCTGCTACCAAATGAGTCCTGAAAGCCCCTCCCAAAGTACGAAGTGAAAACCGATCATCGATCCGACACGATCGTATCTGGAACTCTGTGAAGTCGAACTATCTCCTGAATAAAGATCCTCGCATAAGTCTCGGCTTTATAAGTGGTCCTCACTGGAATAAAATGTGCTGACTTCGTCAACCGGTCCACTATCACCCAAACAGAATCATTCCCCTTCTTTAACTTTGGCAACCCTACAATAAAGTCCATAGAAATATCCGCCCACTACCACTCCGGAATAGGCAAAGGCTGAAGTATCCCTGCTGGTCTCTGATGCTCTGCCTTCACCTGCTGACAAGTAAAACACCTAGCCACATAGTCTGCAACCTCTCTACGCATACCACTCCACCAGAAATGTCTCTTTAAGTCCTTGTACATCTTGGTGGTTCCTGGATGCACTGTGTACCGAGTACGGTGTGCTTCATCAAATAACTCCCTCTTCAGCTCTGCACTAGCTGGCATAACTATTCTACCTTTCATCCGTAGACCTCCATCTGCTCTAATGGTCCAATCAGTCTTAGGCTCTTTGAAAATCTCCTCCTTTCGGATTTGAATCCAAGAGTCTTCCAACTAAACTCTGACAACTCTGGTACTCCAAGATGGTTGTACTGATACAGCTCCCGAAAACGCACTAGTTCCTCCAATCTCGGGTCTAAAATCAAACTGGCTAAGAGTAAGGAGATCTCTATACAATGAACACCTCAAAGCCGCAACCCGATGCCGACGCTTCCTACTCAAAGCATCTGCTACAACGTTTGCCTTCCCCGGATGATACTGAATCACGAACTCGTAGTCCTTAATAAACTCAATCCATCTCCTCTATCTTTGGTTGAGTTCCTTCAGACTCTGATGGTCTGTGAATAACTCAAACTGCACTCCATATAGGTAGTGCCTCCATGACTTCAGTACAAATACCACTGCAGCCAACTCTAAGTCATGAGTGGGATAGTTCTGCTCATGCACCCTCAAATGCCATGAGATATAAGTTACTACTCTCTGAGTCTTCATTAATACGCCTCCTAAGCCTGCCAACGATGCATCTGTATACACGACGAATGTCCTGTCGCTGCTCGGAATAGTCAAAATCGGTGATGTAGTCAACTTAGCCTTCAATGTATCTAAGGCTTTCTGACACTCCCCACTCCAAATGAGCTGTACACCCTTCTTCATAAGGCGTGTAATCGGTGCCGAAATCTTCGAGAAGTCCTGAAGGAACATCCTGTAGTAGCCAGCTAGACCCAAAAAGCTGCGAATCTCGGTCACTGTCTTCGACGGCTCCTAATCAAGAACTGTTGTAATCTTAGCTGGGTCAACTGCAATGCCCTCTCTACTGATGACGTGGCCGAGAAATCTAACTTCTGAAAGCCAAAATTCACACTTGCTGAACTTGGCATATAGCTGATGCTCTTGTAGAGTCCTCAAAGCTACCCGTAGATGCTCCTCGTGTTCTGCCTCTGATCTCGAGTAGATGAGTATATCATTAATAAAAACAATCACAAACTGATCCAGGAAGTGACGAAAAACCCGGTTCATCAAGCTCATGAATACCACGAGGGCATTGGTCAACCCAAATAGCATGACCAAGAACTCGAAAGATCCGTATCGAGTAAGAAAAGCGGTCTTGGGAACATCCATTGTTTCCGGTAAAAGTTGCTGTTTTCATTGATGTTCTCTTTTTCGAGATCTGTTACAACTTCGAGCGTTACAACAGGGTAAAATGAAAACAAAGGTATTACAACTTTAACGAAAATAAACACGAGATCCCGGTTTGGTACGGTCTCGCTTGCGTGGGTTGTTGGCCTGTGACGGGGACGTCGATATCCGTGGACCGCCGACTCTTCAAGATCCTTTCCGGTACAATCCGGCAGAGTTTCGTCTATCCGTAGAGGGATATAGAAACAGAACTTCGTCGATCCGCGTGAGATCTAGAA
>BQKN01013873.1:0-10007 GCA_022839385.1 Asparagus kiusianus | reverse complement strand
ATTCAAATTTTCTTTTATCTTCCTTATTGCAATTTTCCTACATACAAACGGGTGCTTGGAAGAGTTGGATCTGAAGCAAGGGAGATGAGTTCTTTATTGTGATAGTCAGAGCGCTATACATCTTGTCAAGAATCCAGTATATCATGTCAGAACAAAGCACATCGACGTCAAATACCATTTTATACCCTCGCTAGTTGAAGACGGAAAGTTGCATTTGATAAAGATTTTGGGGAGTTAAAATCCGACGGACATGTTGACGAAGGCAGTCACCATTGAGAAACTGGAGTTGTGCACAACTTCAGTTGGCTTTCATGAGTAGAAGACGAAGGCGGAGCCACGCTACGATGATCGGCACGATCGTCGGGATATTGTTGATTGAAGAAAGAATTTTTTCCGGGAGAGAAGATACATGTAAAGAAGGTGAGAGTTCGGGTGAACTCACTGCAGGTACTTTGGTCTCCAAGTGGGAGATTGTTAGTCTAAGGTGTAGACTCAAAGTCGAGACGAAAGCTGGAATCAAAACGATGAAGAAAACGAGCTGACAGATCCACGGTCGACCGCGAATGTGCACAGGAGCTCAGGAGGAGCTGGATCCGAAGGCGGTCGACCACACCAACCCTGTAATCGATTTAAGGTCCTGTCGTTTGATACGGTCGACCGCAACTGGTGTGCGTTCGACCGCGAATACCTGTGCGGTCGACCGTCACGGTCGACCGCGACGCAGTTTGACAGTTTAATAAACTGTTTTGGATTCTGTTTCTACCAGGACTCTATATATACCTTAAATGTTTTTAGGGTTTATACAACACGAAAAAAGAGAGTTTTTGACTGTAGAAAGAGCGAGAATCTTAGAGAGATTAAACCCTAGTTTGAAAGCTTGTATTTCTTCTTCAATTAATAAAGAAATTATGTGGTGTGGCTCCCGAGGACGTAGACATGTTGCCGAACCTCGTTAAATCTGCGTGTTTGTCTCCTTTACTAGTTTTGCAATGTTAGATCTTTATTTGTGGTATTATTCCTACTTTCCTACTTTCAACACAAGGTCCGGAAGGACAAGAGTTCGATTGATTGTTTTGAATCCCCAACAAACAAATCCTCAAATATCAATGAATTAAATAAACCAAAATATCGGTCTAGCCAAAATATATTCTTCCTTTTTGGAGAATGGTTGTCAAAGGCATAACAATGCCGCATGTAGCTTCAACTAGACTCATAGTAGGAGCGATCATCTCTTGGAATATTGTACTTCTGATTAAGGTATATTTTTCATGTTTTTCTCTAAATCTCTAAAATTCTTGCTATAATTATTACTAGCATTTGGTTGGATCAATACTATAAGTTGAAAATGAACATTTAGTCTACATTATTTCTCATCACATTATTCGTAAATGTTTATGTGAGTTGGATCAGTTGCATTTTTGAGTCAACTCACTCAATTAATTGGTTGAAATCTCTAAATAAGAAGAAACAACAAAATTATAGAGGGAATTATTTGGTCAATTATTTTTTATTCCATTACCGCTCAATATTGATTTGCTATTATAACATTTACTTTTAATATTATATCAGTACAATTAATTGGTTGAAATCTTTAAATAAGAAGAAACAACAAAATAGAGGGAATTATTTGGTCAATTATTTTTTATTCTATTACCACTCAATATTGATTTGCTATTATAACATTTATTTTGTTGAAATCTAAAAGACATTTTGTTGATATCTAAAAGATATTTTGTTGATATCTAAAAGACAAAATATATGTGGACATTACTTTGTATGTCGACTATTAACTTCATGTCCTTTTGTCTTCCATCATGTATCTATAAATTGTACGATGTATGGAAATGAAAGGGATATGAATAATATTACAATGTCTCTTCTTCTTTTGTCTCTTATTTCATTTATTTAGTATATTATAACACGTTATCAGCACGAAAACTCTAGCTAGCCGGTTTGTACTCGTCGGGAAGGCTACCAACTGCTAGCTCTGCAGTGGGTTAGGGTTTCATAGTTCCAACGATTCCATCAAGAGAGCTGAACTTCGACGAGTACGATTACTTGGAGAAAATAGTTGAGGACGTCGAGATCCCCAAAGAGAAGAGGAAGGACGACTACTGAAAGAGATGTTTATAAGTTCTTCTTGAAAGACGGAAAGGTCAACCTGTGATGGTTAAACCGTCAGAAGCATAAAAGAATCAATTTATGTTGGCAATCTGCATTTCAACATTTCAGAAGATCAACTTCGTCAGGTTTGTCTTATAATCCATAAAGTTTAATGGTATTTAACTTGCATTTGGCCAATCAGTGTTTGCCAAGGCTGATCATGCTTTTAAAAGAGATTTGCATTCATTTTATTTCATATATAACTAAAGTAGTTAAACGATTTTAAGAGCTGATAGGGAATGATTTTTTACTTATAAGAGTATTTCCATCTTATGCAAAACTCTCAGTTTAGAGCTTGCCATTTCATAGCACATCTCTGCGTATAAGTTTAAAAACTATTCTACTGACTTGTCCACCAGAATAAACATGTCACAAGCTTGATACACCGTGATCCTATTAAGTGTATTCATATTAACAGGGTAATTTTAGAGTTTTCTTGTTATAGGTGTTGTTTACTTTTGTCGTGTAAATTTGACAGTGTATTCAACTACTGTTCGCTATTAACTCTCGAAGATTAATATGCATGTGAATGTCTCAGGAATCCAAGTATATGATAGGTTCGATGATCCATTATACTTTTGTTTGAATCCTTCATGATCCAAATTTTGCTGATTAAATCAAAATCATTGGAGTAGGTCTCTCCATGCTATTATTCTTTCACCGAGAGCATAATAAACAGTAAGTAGTGACTTTTTAGCAATATTAATTCTTTCACCAGGAGCATAATAAACAGTAAGTGTGTGGTTCAGATTTGACCCTGATAGTCAGCTGAATTGGCTTGCATAAATAGCGTGCAATTTTGCTAGATCAAAGACTAAATTACTTATGGATCAAAGACTAAATTACTTATTTATTATTACATTGGCCTGAATTTTTGGTTTTATGCATTCAACCGGCCGAGGTTGTTTTGACCATACCCAAAGAAATTTGTGTCTTATCTAGCCTACTAAAAGGATAAATGTCTTCATTTTTATGTAACTTTTGCTAGAGGTGAAAGTATTTTGTTTTATTACTCATCTTTATTCTCAAAAATAAGAAAGATGAATTGAATTGATTCTTTAAGATCTTTGCTGATGTTGGCAAATAATTTTTGGATCATTCTAACATAACTTTTGAAGCTGTCAATGTGGATAGAGAAGGTTGGAACCATTCAGTTGCCATTTCCCTATATTCTAGTAAGCACAAATATTGTTTTAAAATAATTTAAACTCATATTTCTAGAATTTAATTGTATATGAATCAGGATCATCGTCATTGGCAGACTAATAAGTATATCTCTTGTGATCTTAGAATTTCTTGTTAGAGAATATATTTGTGCGTATAAAATACGGTTCAAACTAGAACAAGATGAATAAAACCACAACTGTTATTTGATATCCAAGGTGAAAAACATCATGCCAGTTTGTCTGAAGCAAACATGACCCTGAAAGATGACAATTTGACAGATAACCTTTATGAAGATCTTTAGAAAAAGGAGCTTGTATAAAGATAACCTTTATGAAGATCTTTAGAAAAAGGAGCTTGATAATTTTGGTGATTATGTGTGATCTTATTAAAATGTGAATATTTCTAATTTCTCATGCACTAATCTTTCGTCCCCATGATTAGTGCACTGTGATATATGATAGTAATTATTACTTGTCTTTGGCATCGAACGTTCATTTTTACTGGACATACTTGTGATTTTTGCACGATTATATCTCTTGATTCTTTAAGTATCTTTGCCCAGAAGGAAAACACTTTAAATTTTCTAAGACGTGAAAAATTAATGCCTCACTGAAAAAGTATTCACTTTTCTGGGCAATCCCTGAAGGATCGCTTTGATCTATGGAAGTTAATAATTTGATCGAAAAGTTCTTTTCCCCATTCCACGCAAATAATATTGTACTCCAGCAGCAGTACATGACCAAGAATTACACTTAGCATTCTGAATTGATATCTATATTAGTAGTCGCAGAGAAGCACAGCCAATTGATGATTAGAAATCACAATGTCAGACTAGTTGGCTTACGAGTTGTGTTTGTATCACATGCTACAATTCAAAAAATTACTTATACGTGTGGACAAGGGGAAGGCTATGAACATAGTAGGAGATCTTATCCTGTAGCCATTTTGGATTTTAAACCCTCGACTGAATACAATTCAACAAGTAACCTTGTACTCTTACAATAGTACAACTAAAAATTATATTAAGCATTATGAACTAATCCTTGCATTAGTAGTTGTTAAAAAAACATAACCAGCTGTTGTGAGAAACCATAATGCAAGTTTAATTGGTTCAGTCGTAGTGCCTGAAGCACATGTCATAATTTAAACTAATATTCATAAGCTTGGACGATGGGGAGGTAATGGATCTTATCGAGGTGGTCACGATAAACTATTTGTTTTTTCTATATTTGGATTATATGCATTTGTCAGACAATTTTAATTTATCTTGAGTTTGCTTTAAACTCTTGTGAACATATATTTTTTTATTCATATGTGTATACTTTAGAATTTGTCTGACCTAAAATACACCATATTGCGATGATTTTTGAGATTTAGAGACCCAAATTCTTTTAAATTCTGACATGAGTGATTGGGTCATCTTGGGCAAAATATGATTTGTCAGATTTCCTTAAATTAAATGGGGGCATTCAAACCAAATTCGACCAACTGCATATCATAAATTTTCCCCTTTATATAATACGTGATAAAGAAGCGAAACATTTCCCATCTGCGTATTCTTTATTTGAAGTCTATGTTTCTATATCACCACCATAGCATACCTCTATGGGACCTCGGTGAAGGTACATACATTATTTATGAAACTCTGTTAATAATTTAGTATCTATGGCCCATGTTAGGGGATCAATTTATAATTTGGTACGTTGACTGTATTTTTATTGAAGATCAATTCTCGACATTAGGGGAGATTAGTACCCAAAATACAAAATAATGTCAAGAAATTCCATTGATGAAAAAGATCTTCAATATTTATATCCACGTACTAGTCAAACTGAACCAGAAGTTCACATGATAATCTGCTAAGAAAAGAGTGACTAAGCCCCATATTCATGTTGAATATATCATTGATGATTTGGTATGTCAGAAGCATATTGTGCCAGAAGCATATAAAACATGTTAGTATAAAAGATAAAAGTCCGCGGCAAACTAAATTATATATAGAAAACAATCACTCCCATAACCTCCGGAAGAGGTTCATCCTAAAGATGGAATCTCCAGAAAAAGTTGCATGTGCTTGATAATCACAATACTGGAGATGCGGAACGGCCAAATCCAATTGTTAAGGGAAATGACGAGGATTTGGTTAGCATAAAATAAGAATTAAAGTGGCCATGAATTTGTGAAAAAGGAGAAATATATAATAGAAATATAAAAGTTATCGACAACATAGTTGTCTCTACAGTTGCTCTTACTATCTCCAAAAATAATCTGGATCCAGAACCTAAGTCGGTAGTAGAGTGCTTGAAGCACTCGGACTAGGTGAGATGGAAAGTGGCAATTGAGGCCGAGCTGAACTCGCTAAAGTATTTTGAATCTGTAGTCCATATATCCCTGCATGATATAAACGGGTCTTCGTAAGAAAAATGAGAATTGTAAGGTGGTAAGATATAAAGCGAGATTCATAGCTCAATGGGTTCACGCAGAGACCCGACATCGATTTAGATGTAAAATATTCTCCTATTAATGATTGTATTACGTTCCGCAAGTTAATACATATGGCAGAAACTATGAATTTATATATGCAGTATATGTACGTAATGACCATATTTTTATGTGTCATTAGACGCTAATATTTTATATGAAAGTCCCTGATAGACTTAAAATTCTTGAATTGAAAGAAAACGAGAATCGCAATATGTATAGCATTAAATTATAAAGGTCGTTATACGACTTGAAACAGTCGGGTAGAATGTGGTATAACCGACTGAGTAAGTTCCTCCTGAAGAGGAGATATGCAAATAATGATGTATGCCCTTGTGTGTTTATAAAGAAATTCAAAAATGGCTTCTGTATTATATCAATTTATATTGATGATATAAATGTTATTGGAACGCACAATGAGCTTACAGAAGCTAGCTCATGCCTAAAGACGGAGTTTGAAATGAAAGACTTGGGAAAAACCAAGTTTTGTCTTAGCCTGCAGATCGAACATTTTCCCAAAAGGAATTTTTCTACACCAGTCAACCTACGTGAAAAAGGTTTTGGAAAGGTTTTATATGGATAAATCTCATCCACTTAGCACACCAATAGTCGTCCGGTCCCTCGAAGTGGATAAAGACTCATTTAGACCCAAAGAAGATAATGAAGAAATATTAGGGCCAGAAGTTCCCTATTTGAGCGCCATTGGAACACTTCTCAATCTCTCAAATTGCATCAGGCCTGATATTACATTTGCGGTGAATTTGCTAGCAAGGTATAGTGCTTCTCCTACAAGGAGGCATTGAAATGGCGTTAAACATTTCCTTCGCTATCTTTAAGGTACAAAAGATCTTGGACTATTCTATAAAAGAAACCAAGATATGACATTGGTGGACTATTAGAACACTGGCTACATATCTGATCCCTATAACGTCAGATTCCAGACTGGTTATGTTTTTCTCTGTGGTCGTATTGTCGTTTCTTAGAGGTCTATTAAGCAGACCATAGTGACTACTTCTTCTAACCACTCAGAGATTATCGCTTTATATGAAGCCTCACGAGAATGTGTATGATTAAGATCGTTGATACAATATATTTGTGGCTCGTGTGGTCTAGCGAAAGATGATACCCCCCCTAACTGTCCTTTATGAGGACAATGCAGCTTGTGTTGCACAAATGAGCAGTGGATTTGTAAAAGAAACCATGACAAAACATATTGCGTCAAAATTCTTTTATCCACATGAGCTCCAAAAGAATGGCGAAATCACCATCGAAAAAATTCGCTCAAGTGACAATCTTACAGATTTGTTCACTAAATCTCTGCCTACATTAACTTATGAGAAATATGTCCACAATATGCACAGACTTGAAAGACTATCTTCTTCAGGGGGAGCAAATTCTTAAAGAACAATCCTGAAGATTGGGTCCTAAAGGTCTATTATCATAATTTGCTCCTTTTTGCTAATTTTTGTCCCACTGGGTTTTTCTTAGCATAGACTCAGAAGATTGTCATTATCAGGGGAAGCGAATTTTTAATGCAATCCCGAAGATTGAGCATTGAAGGACTATAGTTGTACTCTTTTTCTCTTTGCTAAGTTTTGTCCCACAGGATTTTCTTAGTTAAAGGTTTTTAATGAGGCAACTAATGCAACACAAGAATCTACTAATATCGTGTACTCTTTTCCTCGACTAGTTTTTCTCCCACTGGATTTTTCTAGCGAGGTTTTTAACAAGGCATTGACATTTCGAAGTAATGTCCAAGGGGGAGTGTTGAAATGTAAAAGATATTTTGTTGATATCTAAAAGATATTTTGTTGATATCTAAAAGACAAAATGTATGTGGACATTACTTTGTATGTGGACTATTAACTTCATGTCCTTTTGTCTTCCATCATGTATCTATAAATTGTACGATGTATGGAAATGGAAGGGATATGAATAATATTACAATTTCTCTTCTTCTCTTGTCTCTTGTCACTTGTTTCATTTATTTAGTATATTACAACATATTTATTATTATTATATTTTATGAGTACAATAATTCTAGTTACTCATGAACCATCTCCCTTGAAAAAAGGAATTATTCATGAATCTTTAGCGTCTATTGAATTACTTATCATATTCATTTATTATTGACACGATTTATCTAGAAAAATATGTAAGATATTTGTTGACATTCATGTTTTTATTGTTTATGAGAGAGTGATATTGATAAAGTTCGTTTTTCAATTAGTATTTATCGAATCATAATATTACTAAAACGAATGACCAATTCTATATTATTTTTCTTTTCCTTAAAGTAACAAACAATTGTGATTTCAATTTTTTGGTACATAAAACTATTTAAAAAAAAAACTATGTTATTTATGTATTTTGTAAAAACAAATTAAACTTCAAGAACGTATAAATTCATACATGACACAGGTCTAATACTAGTGTACTACATAACTCTCATATATGAGGCTCAAAAAGCTCGAGGACCAATGGTGAGAAGCTTTCTCATGTTTATGTAACCTAAACTAGTATTTTATTCAAGCTTCATGTTTCGCTATCTTACTTAAAAAACACACCAAAAATGCACTTTTCTCTTCTAAAACCTATAGCATACCATTTCATCCCCTTCCAATTTCATCTCGTACCTCCTCTAAAACCTATATTCCAATCTCATCATTATTCAACAATTTTTATAGTAAAAAATCTAAATTTGTTATTTAAAATTGGTTATTTAGAATATTTATGTGATTTTCTAAATTTCAAATATTCATCTTAATTTTTAAATTGATGAGGTTTTCCATGTGTCACCCTTAAAATGATTAAAATTGTGAGTGGATGGCTGGATGATATTTGCAACATCTCAGTCAAGCTTGTAAAAGATCTCCATAAGAGATTAGTTAATAAGAATTTTAGCTAATCATATATTACTTAATAATATTTTACGTATAAAGTTAATAATATTTTTCATATATTAAGATAAGATTTTCTGTATATATAAAAATATAGGGAGATATTTCCTTATATTTAAAGATAAAAGTTTTGGAATGGATATATTCAAGGATTTTTAGTCAATAAGATATTAGCTAATAACATTTTTCTATATAAAATTAATAATATTTTTCATATATAAAAAAAAGATTTTCGTACATATAAAGATAAATACTAAGATATATTGTTAGTTAATTTCTATAGTTAATAATATTTTTGTATAAAAGTAATAATATTTTCCGTATCTAAAGCTAAGATTTTCTGATATATAAAGAAATTATAAGATATTTTCATATATTTAAAGATAAAAATTTTGCAAAGGATATCTCTAAGTTTAGTTAATAAGATATTACTTAATAGTATTTTCTATGGGGCTGTTTGATTCGTTTCCTAGATATAGAGAAATACATTTTCATGTACAAAAACACAAGTTTTGAGTTTTCTAAAATTTTCCAAGAAATAGATTGTTTCGCTTTGGTTTGCACAAAAAAATGGTGGGAAACCAATGTATTTATTTTTCTTGTGTTTGGTTCGCATGGAAAAAAAAGGAAAAACTTTTGTTTATATGGAAAAAAGCTGATGTGGCTGCAGTTTTCGTCGATTTCACGAGGTTGAGGAAGGAATTGGGGGAGAGAAAAAAATCTGATGTGGCGGCGATTTTCACCGAGTTTCTCTTCTTCAACCCTAGCGAACCAAAGATGGGAAAAGAAACCGACGGAATGCTTATATCCTACGTGGCCACGAAAAATCTGATGTGAAGGCAGTGTAAAACTTTTCCACCGAGTTAAAAAACGAACCAAACAGCCCCTATATAAAATTAATAATATTTCCTATATATGATGATAAGATTTTACGTATATACAAAGATTTACTAAAATATTCAGTAGTTAATTTCTGCAGTTAATAATATCTTCCATATAAAATTAATAATATTTTTTCATATAAAATGGTAAGATTTCTCGTATATATAAAGAGGTAGTAAGATATTTTGGTAGTTAATTATGTATATTTAGAGATAATAATTTTAGAAACAGCATCTTTAAGAATTTTAGTTAATAATATTTTCCATATAAATTAATAATATTTTCTACATATAAAGATAAGATTTTTCATATATATAAAGACTCACTAAGGTATCTTAGTAGTTAACTTTCGTAGTTAATAATATTTTTAGTATAAAATTAATAATACCTTCCAAATATAAGATAAGTTTTTTC
>BQKN01013761.1:0-10263 GCA_022839385.1 Asparagus kiusianus | reverse complement strand
TTGAAAGTTATTTAAAACAAAGAGTTAGCATGTTCTTTTTAAAACTTTTAAATTAAATTTCTAAGATTTGACTTGGTTTTGTATTACTATAATGAAAAGATTTTCTAGGAGATTTACCTTAGAGTTATATATAAAAACGTTTTCTTGAGTATTAACTAGCTTCAATTAGAATGTCTAAATATATCAAAGAAAACTAGTTATCTACTGACTTCTTTAAATTGGTAACTTGACCGAATTTTGTGGGTATATTCACTTGAAACCCTCACTAGACTACAACTCATCCACTAGGGTAACCTAGGGGTTTAAAGGCTTGTTGTATGCGCTAAGTACAATTGTGATTCTTACAAAAGTAAGTTAGCAATTTTTTTCTTTCTTTGATAATCACATTCTATTACAATTTTATACCCTCATTATCTATTTTATATGAATAAATATACCACTAATAATTATTTTTATCTTTAATTACAGGTTAATAAAAATAAAGCCTAACAACCATATCTCTCAACAAAGCCCATGTATTAAATGAAGAATATATGCAAGAGCCAAAAAACCCAAGCCCAAAGCCAAATGAAAGAAGAAAACTTCAACCAAAATTGAAGAGTAGCACGAATCAATGCCAGCATCAATGCTCCTATCGATGCCAGCATCGATACCCCCATCGATGCTCCTATCGATCGCCACGAATCAGTTACAATACTAAGGGTGAAATTTGATTGTTTTGGATAATATTTCGATCCAATGGCTGATATTCATTGATGTTTACTATAAATAGGTATAGAGAGTGAGGGGTTGAGGGTGTGAAAAATTATGTAACTCCATTTGGAGAGGAGGGTTACTCTTAATTGAGAAGACCTTCAAAAATTATAACTTTTTGTTGCCAGCAATAAACGAATTTTTTTATCACTTTAAATTTTCTTCTCTTTGTTCGATGATGATAATGGAGATAAATATCAATTTGAAGGTTTTCTTTTATTTTATTTTTCTCTTTTATTTTTTATTTCTTTTTAGTAATTTTTTTCTTATTGCTTATTAGTTTAGATTTACATTCATATCTTGTAGAGTAGATTTATTTTCTTGTCTTTATTTTATTTTGTATTTTAATTTGTAGAGTAGATTTATCTTCTTGCATAATCTAGATTTTCATTTTTTATAATTTAGTTAGATTTATTTCTTGTTTATAGTGTAGATTTCCTTATTTTCATTTTTCTTCTTTGTAATTAGTTCTTTTTTTATTTCATTTCTTGCTTTTATTTCTTAAGATGTGGAACTAACTCTTTTAGCAATTTTAGAATTGTATGAAACTAGTCTAATTTCCTTTATATTATATGAATTTTTCTCTTACACTTAAAATGATCATGTATTGGATAATCAACTAGAGAACTAATTAGTAGAAAAAGAATTTGATAATCTAAGTTTATCTTAAATGGTTTGATAGGTTATGCTTATGAATTCTAGAATTAAAATCTTGTTGTTATTTTTGTTATGATTATTAATTTTGCTTAGATGATAATTTGATAGGTTATACTTTTCTTAAATCGTTTGATAATCTATACTTAATAAATCTAAAGTAAAATATAATAAAAAGAGAATAGTTCATATTTTATAATTAAAATTAACTAGTGGATTCAATTCTAGATTTCTCATATCTTTAATTGAATCCTCCATCTTTTCTTTCTTGATTTTTCTAATTTTTATTTTCTCTTATTTGTTTCTTAATTTTTATTTCCTTTATTTTTCTTTCCTTATGATTTTATTTATTCTTTTATCATATCCACTCTTCTTTTCTATCATCCAAAATTTTATTTATTGACTTTTGCACATATTCACAACACTCATCATATCTCTCCACAATCACAATTTTTATCACTCCTAACTGTCACACACACAACATAAGAACCGATTCAAATAATTTCTTACAAACACCTTCCTCGTGGGATCGATAACTGTTTATAGTATAACTTGATTAGTTGTGCACTTGTAACTTTTGGTACATATTTATGTCCCATCAGTGGCACAAGTGGAGACTCTATTATATTCATTTGAAGTGAGTCCACAAATCAAGACATTCATAGCCTTAACATTTAGAGCAGCCAAATGCCTTTCTTCCTCAGTCAAGTTACGACCCGATTTTTCAACATATTCTTTTTCTAGAATATTTAGGATGTCAATATCAATGCTTCTCAAATAAACGTGCACCGTAGCTTATCAATATGTAAAATTATTGCTATTGAGCAATAGAAGTCTAGTAATTGATTGACCTGTTGGCCCTATAGTTTTGATGATGATTTGTCAAACAATTTATAGCTAATATGTTTTCTAGTATTTGTTATTTTGGTTTTTCTCCTTACAGGTAATTCAACACACGACAATCAAGAGTTAAAGATTCCAGTTCATGTGTGTGCATTCTCCTAGGTATAAGAGTATTTTGCTTACATATATTGTATGTTTATATTTAACCTAAATATATGAACACTTAACACATATTTGACGTTTTCTATCATATAAATGATTTTTCATCGAACTTTGTTACAATAGTTTTTATTTCTTGTTTACAGCTCATTCACACATCATTATATATATGTAATGTATGCATGATATATATATACAAGTTTACAAGTTATATTTCAATTTTCATGCTCGCGAAAAACAGGTTTTATGAAAACTTTTCAAAAACAGTGAGTTTTCACAAACAAAAATTGCTTTTCCAAAAATTCCTTTTCAAACATGTTTATTTCATCATTTAGAAACTTTCTCCAAAGTTTTACTATTTTTGGAATTGATTTGATATTTTTAACGTATTTTTAAAATCAGCCTAAAACCTATATATTGCCATGTATCAGTTTGCGGTCAACCGCCAGTAGTTAACTTTCTCAGTCTGCCTTTTATTGGATCGCGGTCTACCGTGACGGTCGACCGTGGCTCCATCCAAAGACTTTCGCGGTCGACTGCCGCGGTCGACCGTCACGGTCGACCGCTAGCTTTTAAATTTCTTTTTCAGTGTTTTTGTGCTTTTGCGGTTGACCGCGAGATTTTCACGGTCGACCGCCTAATTCATCATTGTTTTCTCAATGGCTATATTCTGATTTGATTATCTGGAGCTATTTTGGTCTTTTTAAGTTGGTTTTGGCTGATATTTTGAGTGGGTATAAATACCACATTGCTCTTCTCTTTTAATATACCAAGTTTTATTTTTACAGTGAAGTTTTAACAAAAGCTTAAGTGTGTTAAAGAGCTGTTTAAGCTGATTCTGATTATTTGTTTTAAAAGAAGTTTTCTACAACAAGAAGAGGCCTTCAATTCAACCGAGGATCCTATCCTCATCATCCTCTACTGTTCTTCTTGTTTATTGAGAAGTTTTCCTAACTCATCTTTTCATATAGCTTATAATTTTATTTTCATATCTTAGCTATATTTATTTGATTTACATATTTTCATTCACTATTATCACACACACTGTATTGAGCTTAATATTCCATATTATATATTATGGGTAGTGGTGTGTGATTTAGTGAGCGTGAGCTTCATTGTGTTCTCATTTGTTATCGAGAACAAATCATTGTATTTAATCATTGTTGTGAGATTCACTTTGTAATACACTTGTACACCGAGAGAAATGTGTGGCGAGAGTCGGGGATCATCCCAAGAGGAGTGGTGTCGGTTGACGAACCTAGGGAGAGGTTGTATCCGAGCACTTGAGGGAGACACGTCTAGTTCAGCACTTGAGAGGGTGTAGAGTGGGATTACAAGAGTGGGTTAGTTGTAGAGTTTTTGGTAAACTAAGAAATTGTATTGTGAGGTGTAAACGTTATTCGGATAAATGTAGAAAACCCGGTTGTGATAGTGGAGATATCTTCGAGGTGAGGAGTGGGGACGTAGGTCGTGGTGACCGAACCTCGTAAACATATCGTGTGTTTGTGTTTTGCTTAGCGTATATTTTATTTGTGGCCTTTCATATCATTCTTGCTCATATCTATCTCATATCATTCTTGCAAGAACAAATTAATCAATATAATTTTAATTAGAATTTAATCGGGATTAGATTAGCATAAGACCCTAATCAACCCCCCCTCTAGGGTCTAACATGACCTTCAAGAGCATACACATTCATGTTTGATTTTATTATGGATCTTTACTCTAATATAATTAAACCTAAGCAAATATAGAGATCTTGCTCTGATACCAAATAAAATTACCCTAGAGGGAGGGAGTGAATAGTATAATCAAACAATAATGTGCAATTAATAAAATTCAAAACAATTCAAGACACAATATAGCATTATGATAATAATTAAATGAAAGAGAGTTAGAGATAGTTAGTTAATTGACACGCTGATATGTTCACGAGGTTTGATCCTCTCAATTTACGTCCCTGACCACCTCTCCTGATAGTAATCCACTAATAAAACCTGGTTTGGAATCCAAAACTTCTTCACAATGATATTCCTAAGATCAAACTCTCCACACAATGATCTCCTCGAGATTAAGCTCTCCACACAATACAATATTAAAGAAAAAGATCTTTCTTACAAGTTTCCTAGATCAAGGATAAAGAGATGAACAAATGAAGCTCAGGGATTTGGGGGCTTTGAAAATGAAAACCGAAAACAATTAAGAACTTGAGAATGAGTGAAAATGTAAGCTTAGAAGTTCTTGAAAACAAAACTCAAGTGTTTTTCTTTTCTTGCTTAGTTTTCTTAGTTTTTGAACAAATGAGGGTTGAAGGATATATATAGACACTTACAACAATAGCCCAAAACAAGAAAAACACGAAATCCAACAAAATCCCTAAATTCCCAGAGTCTGGAAAACTAGTTGTTACAATGTTATCGGTTGACTCATGGACCATGATCGGTCGACCAATGAGATGTCTGTTGGTTGAAACAGAAAGCTGATAACTCTGTCGGTCGACCGATATGTGTTCATCGGTCGACTGGTCATATGCCATTGGTCGACCGACATGACCAGTTGATCGATGAACATATATTGGTCAACTGATGAGCGTCTGACTGCGGGTTTTGAAAAAGAACTTTTGATCGGTCGACTGGCAGGGACGAACCAATCGATTGATAACTAATATATTCCAGATACATGAATTTTTCAGAATACCTGATTTTATAAAATATATTTAAAATATTTAATTAACTCTAAAAATATTAAAACTTGGGAAAATGATTTTATATATGAAAATGAAGATGTTAGAAGAGAAATTATCAGAATATCATTTTCTATTTGTGAAAACCTACTACTTTGCAAAACAATTGAAAAATACGAGTTCTGAAACTGTGTGTGATCCCCAAATGCTTCAAAAGTTATTTGCTTTGTGTCTTGCCTACATTATGATCTAGAGAGAAAAATAAAAATGCAATATTGCTTACAATAGAGTATTAGCCTTAAGTATCAATATTTGCTCAATTTTATTGATAAAGCTCTTCTTGAATCTACAATTGAACGCTCTTCTTTATTTGATTTTCGCTTGAGTCGAACTTTGAGCATTTTAAGGTTTCTTCATCAACTTGCCTTCACCTCCATGGATATCATCGTTATGGCGCAAATCCATCCATCCTCCTATAGTGGCACTATATTGTTTGATAAAATACATCCTGCGTAATGTCGCAACAAGCAATTAGCACAAATAATAGGGTTTGTAAATCATCATCAAAACATGAGACCTAACAATAACTTCTTAAATTCAAAATCCAATCAAAAGGGGAAAATGAATTTGCTTGGAAGTGAAAATCTACCAGGAAGCGGATGACGTGGATGTTTAGTTGTATCATAATTCCTCAAATTTCTATAAAAAACATGCCTTTATTGACTGGTTTTAGATCATGTTAATGCTCAAGCTTCATCCTTTAGTTCCAACAATAAAAAGATTGAAGATTCTTAATTTAAACTAATTTTATTTGCGTACCCCTCCTTTAAGATTATATATGCTAAAATAAGTAGCATCCTCACTTCCTTTGTTGACAACATATAGGCCTTGGTTAAATATATGTAAATTTTGTGTAGATCTATCTTCGGTTCTTGACACGCTTATTAATGCATGTAGCCACCAGATCATGTACGACGCAGCGTGGAAGTGATAAACCTCGGAATCTACCAATGATTGTTCTTTAAATCTACAAAGAACTATCTCTGAATTCATGAAGAACTTCGAATCCACGAAGAAAATATTAAAGAGGAATTTTATTGATAAAATATTATACCGCTAGGGCTTACGATACCCTTCTTAAATAAAAAATAAACAAGACTTCTACTATGAGTCAAAATTTACCAAAAATAGAAATAACAAAACTCTCCTACTCCCTAGGATTAGGGAAGTAAATTTGGCAAATTTAGAATCAAACCGAATTTGCTTTCTAATCAAAACAAACTCCTAAAACATTAACTAAAATAGTAAAAAAATTTGATAAAAACTCTAATACTTCTTAATCCGGAGGGAATTTCGCAAAACAGATGGCGGCAAAATGACAGTTGGTTTGGTTGACTCCGTATTAGAAAAATACGTCATTTACATATGTAATTCGTCTAATTTCGACGTAAGGTTTGAGAGATATGACTCGTTCTTTGTTGAAAATTATTTTCCTCGGTTAGGCCCGCGTTTGGGCTTTTGATGGTCCTGTTTCTCCATAAATATATATGCAGCATGCTCTGTTGGGGAATTTAGTCTCCCCGCCTACTGCAATCTATGCAACTCGGAATCCAACCACAATCGACAAGATATAAAATAACCACAATCAAGAAGAAAGAATACCGAGATTTATGTGATTCGGTCGACCAACTTCGACCTACGTCCACGGGTAATAATACAAGAAATCAATTATGTATCGGGGAGAACTATAAGAGGAACCACTCAACTCTCGTCTCTCAATCTCTCAACCTCACATACATAATCAACTCTCTATCTCCAAAGCCCTCTCCTTACAAACTTTTGAACAGACAAAGACTGCGAAACCCTCTCCCAATAATGTAATCTTTTTTACAGACAAAGACTATGAAACCCTCGCCTTTTGCACAATATTCTTGAACCAGGCTACGCCCTCTACTAACCCTAGTTTATAAGAATATAGCCTAACTTCCTAATTAGAATAAGTTTCAAACTCCTAATCATGATAAAACTCAATCTCCTAATCATGATAGATCTCTAACCCTATCTAATTCTCATGAAGTTATACAGAAAATCAAAGATACAATCCCAACAATCTCCATCTTAGATTTGATTCCCAAGCCACCTCGAAGATCTACCATTACCATCTTGAAACATTACCTATCCTGCTAGCATCTTTTATTCCTTTCGCACTTCAAATTGAAGCACTTGTACTCCTAATTAGAACACCTGCACTCCAACTGGATGCCCGTCACTTTCATCTGTCTCGTTATGGCGCCTCCTCCTCTCTTGTGCGCACCAAGAGATTTCGGCACCTTTAACATTAGAAGCAAATCAACCATGCTTCTCCTCTCAATCTGAACTTGATAGTAGTCTTTCCCTACTTGTTGTCCTCGTACTCCACCTACATCACTCGTCTTGAATCGTATCGGTACAGCTTTCCTACTCCACACTACGAGCCGAATACCTCTATCTCCTCCATCACTTGCCTTGGACTGAATGTGAGCACTCATCATCTTCAAGCCCAATGTCATCATCTCCATCAGCGTGTGTGTCCTCCATCACTTACCTTGGACTGAATGTGAGCACTCATCGTCTTCAAGCCCAATGCCACCATCTCCATCAGCGTGTGTCTCACTCTATCGTGCCTGTTTGCAAGCTCCACCTAATCTGGCACTGTCCTCCTCGAGTCTACACACCAACCAACTACTGCTCCCACGATGACTTTGAATAATTATATGCTGACAACTCTACTGGTAGAATCACATCTGATTCTCTACATCAGTCTCATATGTCACATACTCCTTTGCCCTATCTGCCATCAAATTTTCCTTGTCGTTGAATAGCGGAATATCAAACTTTCGACCCAAAGAAGTCATCATCCTCTAACCATAATAAAAATTCAAATCAGTCACTATAGAGATTGAATTTGATAAAACCGACATCAAAAATGAACTCAGCGCATCGAAAGACCCTAGGAACGACTCTTGGATCACCAAAATCCACCTCCAAATCTTCGATTAAAAGACAAATCAATCTGCACCGTCAGATTTGATTTAATAGTTTGTAAGCAAATCCTCACCCACGTGGATAGTGTTCCCGCCGCCGCTACAATATTTCCTTCTACAGTAACCTTTTTTCTCTTCATCTTGATTCTTGTAACGCCGTCAATCTTCACTTTTATACGACGCCTATCTTGCAAACTCGCTCCCGGATCCATTACTGTCGCTCTAATACCACTTGTTGGGGAATTTAGTCTCCTCGCCTACTGCGATTTGCGCAACTCGAAAGCCAACCACAATTGATAAGATATAAAACAACCACAATCAAGAAAAAAGAATACTGATATTTACATGGTTCAGTCGACCAACTTCGATCTACGTTCATGGGCAACAATACAAGAAATCCAGTATGTATCAGGGAGAATTACAAGAGGAACCACTTAACTCTCGTCTCTCAATCTCTCAACCTCATATACATAATCAACTCTCATATCATCTCCAAAGCCCTCTCCTTACAATCTTTTGAACGAACAAAGGCTGTGAAACCCTCTCCCAATAATGTAATCTTTTACATGGACAAGGACTACGAAACCCACGCCTCTTGTACAATATTCTTGAATTAGACTACGCCCTCTACTAACCCTAGATTACAAGAATATTGGCTCTCTCTCCTCTCCTTAGTTTTTCCTCCAACAATAGAAGAGTATATATTGGGAAACCAAAACTTTATCTCTAGCCTAACTTCCTAATTAGAATAGGTTTTAAATTCTTAATCGTGATGGGACCAAATCTCCTAATCATGATAGATCTCTAACGCTATCTAATTCTCATGAAGTTATACAAAGAATTAAAAACACAATCCCGACATGCTCTACATCAATGCATAACTATACATAAAAAAAACTCATTAGAACTATAGTTTTGATTTAGTTAGTGCACTTTAGACCAGCTCAGAAACATTTGATTAATATTCCTTCGCATTAAAAACACTACGAGGCAGAGAGGATCCTTGTGGGCTTGAGCAGTGGCTGAACCAGAACTAGGCCTGGTTTTTTCGGGCCGAACCACCTCAAACATAGTCCATGATCATGCTGGCAATGCCGCCAACCATGTGAATTCCCAATACAAGTGAAGGACCTAACATGGCAAGATTAACTTTAGTATAAAATAAAAAACGTAAAGAATAAAAAAAGAAAGGATTTCTGAAATATTAGCCCCTCAAATCATTGCATTGCTGATAGGTGCCTCAAATCATAAGGTTTGTCTTTTCAAAAAAAATAAAAAATAAAAAATCATAAGGTTTGTTGCCATTTTGTTCGCATGTTGTTTTCTCAGTTAAATTTGTAAAGCATAGTTGGGTTAGTTCTTAACAGAACAAATGATAAAATACCCTCCAGTGGATGTTTTTGATGAAGAAGACCATTGGAGAACATATTAGAAGGATTTTTTTTTTTCTTTTTCGTTTTCTTTTTCATTTTTTAACCGTGAGAGAAGATGAAGGGTGTGGGTTTGGATTTTTTGTAGGTTTTTGGGTTTAAGCGTATTAAAGAAACAAGTGGCTAAACATAATCGAGGGGTATAACTGGAACTACGGTGCAAAAAGTTGATTTGGCGGAATATGAATATTACCCTTAGATCTAATGCAAGTTAATTAGAGGGACCAAATTGCAAGTACTCTTATGATTTGAGCTACCTATCTGCAATTTCAAAGATTTGATGGACTAATATGAAATTATTGGCAGATTTGAGGGACCAATTATCTACAAAAAAATAAAAAAAAATCAAAAAGATAATAGTGAAAATAAATAATTTCGGACAAGTGCGGGGCTTTGTTAGTGAAAGGATTAGGTGGTGCCAGTTGTGGAAGAATAAAAAAAAACCAGTTTTACTGGCATAAGTCTACTCATGCACAGAGGGTAAGTCGACTTATGGTAAGTCGACTTGACAGTGTGCACGAGTCGACTTACGATCTGCACTGGAGTTATGGGTTTTTGCTCTGCCAAGTCGACTTATCAGGTTTTATAAGTCGACTTACGAACTGCTCTGGAATTGCTGTTTTTCTCTCTGCCAAGTCGACTTACACACACTGTTAAGTCGACTTACGACAGGTTTTTTGCATATTCAGGTTTCCTGTTTGCACTCTGATTGGGTTTT
>BQKN01013735.1:0-10433 GCA_022839385.1 Asparagus kiusianus | reverse complement strand
CCTGCGTGAGGAACATCTCCAGGTACAGAGGGACATGGGCAACCTGGCTGTGGGTCTCCGGGATACTGCAGTAGAGTTTGCTCGTGCCGGTATCGAAGCACCTCAGATAAACGTTCGGCTAGCTGATGGTGTGGAAATTTTAAAAGGATTTGCTGCTTATTGCGACGGACTCTTCAAATGCTATTGCGACGAAATCGTTGCTGCCGACAAGCTTTGGCGAGAACTTGCAGAAGCAACACCTAATGAAGAGGAGCTCAAGAGCAAGATTACTGAAAAAATCAGAAAGGCTCGTGAGGAGAATATATCAACGCTGAAATCTAAGCTCAAGTCTTTTAGACTGATGAGTACCGATGCTTAGGATTTGCGCCATTTTTGGTGGAGGAATAAATTTGTATCATTTTCCTTTCAATTGTTTTCATCTTTGTATTGGAATTAACAATATTGAATGGAAATGATTTCATTTTGGTTTTCATCATCTCTTTTGTTGAAACATGATTTCAAGACAATGAACAGTAATGCAAATTCTGTAAATATAGTGTCAACTCAATATGAAAACGAAATTCTCTTTATTATAACTTGAAATAATTCCAAAAAATTTTAATCGTCAGAGGTGTAGTGTTAACATGACAAAATACAAATAGAATTACACTATAAATTGGCAACCCCCAGCCTGATTTAGCTGGGGTTTAGGGGGCTACATGATTCACGGGAAATATCTCTTTAAGAATTTCCCATTGATTGGCATCATGAGCCTGTCTCCTTTTTGATTAATAAGGCGATAGGCTCCATTCGAATAAACTGATTCTATTACGAAGGGCCCCTCCCATTTAGGATTGAACTTCCCTTTGGTTTTGTGTGTCATTACCATGGGTCGCCTGTTGGCCAAAACCAAATCGCCTTTCTTGAAAGTCCGTTCCTTAACCTTTTTGTTGTAGGCCTTGAAAATACGGGCTTGATACAATTCGATCTGCTGCTGAGCTTGGAGTCTTTTGTCGTCCAAGGCTTCAAGTTCTTGCAGGCGTCGTTGATGTTTCTCTTCTTCTGTGAGTCCCGTTACAATTGCAACTCTCAGAGAAGGAATCTGAATCTCGAGTGGCAATACGGCTTCACAGCCGTATACCAGAGAGAATGGTGTAGCTCTCGTAGAGGTCCTCACCGTTGTGCGGTAAACCCATAGACATTCGCCGAGCCTTTCATCCCAATCGCGCCGACTCTTAGAAACAAAATTTTTGAGAAGCTTCACTATGGTTTTGTTGAAAGCTTCTGCAAGACCATTTGCTGGCGGATAATATGCTGTAGATGCGACGCTCTGAATTCTGAATTTGTCACAAAACCTTTGGAACCCAAAACTGACGAATTGTGTCCCGTTGTCGTGAACTATCCGTCTTGGGACTCCAAAACGGTAGACAACATGGTGTTTGATGAACTTGATAACGTTGGAAGTCTTGACTTCTTTTAACGGGATTGCCTCCGCCCATTTGGAGAAATAATCGGTCACGGCCAGAATGAACCGGTGCCCTTTGGAGGTCGGAGGAGAAATTGGTCCTACGATATCCATACCCCATTCTTCGAATGGCCAGGATGCAGATGTGGGATGTAAATTCCCAGGTGCTTGATGGATAAAATCCCCATGAATTTGGCACGCGTGATAACGTTTAGCGTAATCAGCCGCGTCTGAAAACATCTTTGGCCAATAATAGCCGATTCGTCGGAGACGATCTCCTAATTTAGCTCCGGGATGATGAGCTCCGCACATCCCGTCGTGGGCTTCTTTAAGGGCTTCCCTTGCTTCCTTTCGAGAAAGACATCGAAGCAAAACCCCGTCATGGGATTTACGATACAGAGTCAGAGAGACTGCATCGTAATAGAATCGGAGGGCCTTTCGTCTGATGGCGGCCGCTTCCTTAGGGTCATCGGGTAAAATTCCGTATAGGACATAGTCAATATATGAAAATCGCCAATCTCTAGACTCGAATTCTATAGAGGTTGTACAGACTTCTTCCGTCATTGTTTTGTCTAAGCTTTCCTCCTTAGGAATCTTAGAGGAGTATAGTTCACGCCCTGCGACGGGGATCGTCGTTTCGGTACCTGGAGGTAATGCCAGCGAAGTTGCCAATGAAGCCAAAGCATCTGCGTAAGCATTCTGGGCTCGTGGGATGTATTCAATAAAGAATCTCTCGAACTTCTTAGCTTGCTTCAACACTGCAAAGTAGTACGGGATTAGGTCCTCATGACGTACTTCGTATTCCCCCCAGACTTGATTTACAATGAGCTGGGAGTCACCATAAGCCTCAAGATGCCGAATATTGAGTTCTTCGGCGAGTCGCATCCCTAGTAGCAAAGCATTATATTCAGCTACATTGTTGGTACATGGTTCGATTAGGGAAAATCCTCTTGTGATTACGTGACTGTTAGGAGAGACGAACACCACCCCTACTCCTGCGGTAATTGCTCCATGAGGGTTTGCTCTGGACGCACCGTCGAAGAATAATTTCCACACTTGTGTAGATTCTTGAGTGACACATGCTTCGGCGACTTCGTCGGGTAATTCTTCATACAATCTAGATGTCCCTGGCACCGGGTGATCGGCTAAGAAATCTGCCAATGCTTGACCCTTGACTGCCTTTTGGGGCATGAATTGCATGTCGTATTGTGACAAGAGAATGGCCCACTTTGCGAGTCGGCAATTCAGAGATGATGGTTTCGTCATCAATACTCTCAAGGGATTCACCTTAGAGATGACGTGAATCGTTTGTCCAACTAGGTAATGTCGCATTTTTTGAACTGCAAATACCAAAGCGAGACATTCTTTTTCAACCGGATTATACCGGTGTTCGGCCCCCATCATGGTCCTGCTTAAATAGTAGATGGCTTGCTCTTGCCCTTGATCATCGTTCTGGGCCAGCAGCGCTCCTAGCGAATGATTCATGGCCCTCACATATAGCAGGAATGATTTTCCTGATATAGGGGCCACGAGAACAGGTGGCTGGGTGAGATATTTCTTAATCTCTTCAAATGCTTTTTGGCATTCCCCATCCCAAACGAAGGATACTCCTTTCTTCATGAGCTTTGAGAAAGGTTGGCAGCGCCCCGAAAGGTTAGATATGAACCTCCGGATGTAGGCCAATCTGCCTTGCAGACCTCTGAGCTCTTTGAGATTCTTCGGTGGCGCCATGTCTTGGATGGCGCGCACCTTTTCTGGATCCAGAGAAATTCCCTTGGATGTGATAATAAATCCCAGGAATTTTCCACTTGATACTCCGAGAAATGATTTTGTAGGGTTCATCTTCAGCTGATGTGTCCGCATGATTTCGAACATTGTCTTCAAGTCTGCAAGATGATCATCCTTACTTTGACTTTTCACCGCTATGTCATCAACGTAGCACTCTATCTTCTTACACAGATGTTGGTGGAAGATAGCGTTCATTGCACGTTGATAAGTTGCACCTGCATTTTTCAGGCCGAAGGGCATCACCGTATAGCAATACACCCCCAGCGGTGTTCTGAATGTAGTATGCTTCTCGTCGTCTGGGTGCATCTTGATTTGATTATACCCGGAGAATCCATCCATGAAAGACATCCTTTCGTACCCGCAGGTGTTGTCAATCATGACATCGGTGATGGGAAGTGGAAATTCGTCTTTTGGACAGGCTGCGTTAAGGTCGCGGAAATCGATGCATATACGGACCTTACCGTTTTTCTTGAGAACTGGAACAATGTTGGCTACCCAGTCTGGGTGTTGTTCTTCCCTGACAAAACCCGAGTCTATAAGCTTTTTCACTTCAGACTCGATTGATTCCATAATTTCCGGACGAAACCTACGTTGTTGTTGTTTAACGGGTTTTGCATCCGGATCAATATTGAGACGATGCGTGGCCACGTTTGGGTCAAGACCGGGCATGTCTTCATAATTCCAAGCAAAGACATCTATATATTCTCGGATGAGAGATACAAGATCTTCTTTCTCAGATGGTGATAAGCTTTCGCTTATGAAAATTGGTTTGGGGTCGTGTTCGTCTCCCATGTTAACCTGGACCACTTTATCTTCAGTGGGTGGTTCGCGTTGTTCGAATCGCATATCCCACAGGATGTTAAGACGTTTGATCCAGGGGTCATCGGTTGATTCTATTAACCCTTCATCACCCCCTGCATGTTCATCTGAGTGACCAGTTGAAACCATATTCACGGTCAGATTTCTAAAGAGAGGTCCGACACTGACATCGGACTCGTATGCAGACGTTCCGGATGAGTGGTCCTGACGCAGATAATTACTTATCTCATTTTCTGAGACAACGGGAGGTGTGACAAATCCTAAACCCCTTCTAGTCTTTTGGTAGTAATCTGGGGGTTTCCCTTCAGGGGTTAGGGACATTCGGATTGGTGTTCGCCTTCCCTTCCCGAAGTTTAGACCTTGCTTTTTGTTTGTTGGAAATTTGATGTAAAAAGATAATGAAAGAAAATTTGACTTTTATTCTCTCAAAATCGATTACAATTTGGATTCCGATTACAAAAGAGAGGAGAATGAATTTGACTCTCCCCTTTGTTTAATTCTGGGTTCTTCACGGTGGCGATGGAGTGCCTCCCTCGAATGCTCGCGTCGAGTTTGCTCTCCGTTGATGATCCGAAAGTCTTGATTCACTGGAACGATATCTTCTCCTCATGATTTGACGCTGTGGAGAACTTGCGTGGCAAGTCTTAAAACTCTGACCGAGTTTAGAAGAACTTACAGGGCAAGTTCGAAACTCTGACCGAGTTTAGAAGAACTTGCAAAGCAAGTTTTAAAACTCTGGACGAGTTGATAACTCAGATCGAGTTTGAAACTCTATGAAAGAGTTTATTTAAACCGAAAGTTTGGTTAATAAGCCGAGGCCGAATAATCTCTGTTGTTAAGCGTTGCGGAAAGATGAACGTCGATCTTCCCCACGCTGCCAAGCTGAAGATCTCTCCGCTGCCAAGTCCAAGATCCAAAAGCCCCTTGACCGAATTCCCCTCTGTCGATGAGAAAAATCCGATCCGTTGATGAGATCCAAATCCCCCCCTTAACTCAATTGAGTTTCTGATATTTATAGGGGGGTTACGGGTGGTAACCACCCCCTTAATCCGCTCCTAAGTGGGGCGGAAATCCCTCAAAACGTGGGGGGGAAAATGGTTCTTGGAACTGTTTTGTTCATCTTTGAATGAGTCACCGCTGAAAAATAGCGTTCATGGCCTGAACTCTGCGTTTTTAGACTAAAAACGCAGAGTTAGGCCTATTTTAGTGGCTGAACGCACAGGTCGTGCACTGAGACGCAGAGTTGCGTTCTTTTAATGGCTGAACACACAGGTCGTGCACTGAGACGTAGAGTTGCGTTCTTTTAATGGCTGAACGCACAGGTCGTGCTGTTTTAGAGATTAACTCTGCGTTTTAGACTGAAAACGCAGAGTTGGGCCTATTTTAGGCTAAAAACGCACAGTTAGGCCGTTTTAGAGATTAACTCTGCGTTTTGATGTTGAAAACGCAGAGTTGAGCCTGTTTAAAGGCTGAAAACGCACAGTTAGGCTAAAAACGAGATTAACTGCATTTTGATGTTGAAAACGCAGAGTTGGGCCGCAATTCTGCGTTTTGATGCTATATCACAAGGATAACCTCTGCGTTTTGAGGTTATAACACTGGTTCGACCTGTGCGTTTTGACTCTGTAATGCAGAGGCGAACCCTAGGCAGGCTTGGCGAGCTTCAGGCTAAGTCCAATGTTCTGATGAAGCCCAGTCTTGCAGACGGACTTCAGGACATAACTTACTGTGAAGAACAGGTCCTAACTTTCAAACCGTAAGTCAGAATTGGACGAATTATATATGAAAATCGGCTATCTCGACGAGACGGAGCCGACCAAACCAACCCTATAGGGTTCGGTTTGCTCTGTCAATTTTGCCAAATTCCTTACGGTTTGAGAGATATCTGCATTTTTAGTATGAAGAGACCGTTGATTTGTAGTCTCTTTTGCTAGGGCGCCGTAAAGATCGTCATCTTGTAACCTTCGTCTTGGCTCCTTGAAAATATGAGAGTCGTCGGATTGTAACTCCCGATGTTGATTGTGAAGGCTGTTGAATTAGAGCTTTCATCAGTTGTTGCGAAGGTCGTCAGATTGTAACCTTCTATGTGAAAGTCTTCAAATTGTAGCCTTCTGGAAGTCGTCAGATTGTAACTTCCATCATCGGTGTTTGATGGGGAATCAACTATCTATTGTGATTTTTAGACAGCCTACACTTTTCGTCAAAGTCATACCCCATTTGTTTCATTAACCGGAGGGAGTTAGGTTCGTGATAATGGAATTGAGGAACTCCATCATCTTCCTCCGAACTTCCTCGTTTGAGTTGTATGGGTTTGACCTTCCCGAAACAGATCGGCTTCCGCCCTTTCCTTTTGGATGGGACTTTGAAGAAGGCCTTCTGTGCATCCTCTATTTCTTCATCTGAAACGAGGGATGACTCGATTGGCAACGTGAGGGATGCCTCTGTGCACAGTACGTGCCATGGGTTGGTACCTGCATTAGCATTATTCTCTATTTGTTTATTTTTAGAGGGAACACCAGACAAGTACGCCAAAATAAAATCTTCATTAATGCACCACTCGCCCTCACTCGGTACATTATTATTGTCACCCTGACCCATTACATCAAAATTTAATTCCCAAGGACAATCTTCATCAGGATCTGGTTCGATGTTAGCTTCATTGTCGCTGTCAACATCTTCTTTCTCCTGGGATTCCAGGTAGAAGACAGAGTCGGTGTGGAAATTCTCGACTCCTCGGAAGGGGTATTTTTCTGCAATCAGAGTTCGGACTTCCCCCTCGTCGTTAGCATACTTCATGACCTGATGCAGAGTAGATGGGACAATGCGGTTCGCATGTATCCAGGGTCGTCCTAACAAGAGATTGTAGGACGTGTCCGCATCTATTACATAACAGGTCACTTCGGACTTAAGATCTCCGATTTGACACCTAAGTCTGATCTTCCCCAGGGGCCGAGTGCTATTTGCATTAAACCCAAAGATGGTTGTCTGGGTGGTGTTCAGCCGATGCATAGGAATTCCTAACACCTGCATGACCCTATAGGGCATGATGCTGAGCGCTGAGCCCGGGTCGACCTGAACATGGCTGATCTCTGACGACCCAATGTACCCTGTGTAGTACAGAGGTCTGTCATGCTTGTGTTTGACTTGCATATCTTCTTGAGTGAAGGATATGCAAGGTAAGCTCCTTGCCGCTTGTAGACATTACCGACAAGTCTGTTCTTCAGAAGCCTCGGGAACCGGAATGACTTGAGTGATGAAGCTCTCTGTATTCTTTAAAGCTTCTATCAGAGCTTCCTTGGTAGTGCTGGACAGTTTCAGGAGCTCATATAGCGTTATCCTGGCTGGTATGTTGGCCAGCTGCGCCATGACATCGAATTGGAAAGGTGCGCTCGATTCTCCATGTTCCTGGTGTAGATTTTTGTTAAACCGGACCTCTTTTTGTTTGCCTTTATCGGCCGGCTTCTTTGATACAGAACCCCCAGCGTCTTGGAGCTGCTTTTCCACCTCTTGGGCATTCTGGCCATAATCCCTCAAGTAGGCTTTCCCTGATCGCGTGCCAGGGTTGTCTCCTGGGTATGCTGCCAGGACAATCCTCTCTTCTTCTGAATCAATGAGAGGCTTGAGGTGATCATTATTTTCAGTAACGGAGGGGCTAATCATGTTAGAAGTCTTAGCCTTGCCTCCTTTCTTCTTGGACAAGGTGTTCGTCCACTGTTGGTCTCCCACTAGATCAGGGTGGACCCACATGATTTCTCCCTTTGGGGTAGTGAGGGGTACCAACCCCCTGTCTTTCTGACCGTGCAAGTCAGCGTTCTTCATATGCATCTCTCCTTTAGGAATGGGAACGACGCCATTTGCAGTGGTCACTGGTAGGAAGTCACCGAATTGGACCGCTATCAAGTTGGTAGACACGGTCTTCTGTTCGGGCTTCAAAGTGAGCACGTTTGCATTTACCAGATTTTGTAGGATGTCTTTGAAGACATAACATTTTCTGGTAGGGTGGCCCAGGAACCTGTGATAACGGCAATAGTTGGGATCATCAACTTTTCCTGCCTCATCCGGTTTCCTGATTTCGGGAAGCTGCAGTTTGTTGTTCTTCCGAAGTAGTTGGAACAAGGTGTCCACGTGCTCTTCCTTGAACGAATACTGCTTTGGCGCTCTCTGTTGATTTGGCGCCTTGCCTTGCTTGGTAGGTGGTGGCACTCGCGTATAGTCGGCTGCTAGAGTTTCCTTTCCCTTAGACCGCTGGGCGTTTTGCTGATTGCGTTGCTGCTGCGGCTTGGGTTGCGGCACTTCTTCAGCTTTGACTCGCGCCACTATCTCTTCAGCTTGTTCTCCTTGCGACACCAGCTGTCTCCAGGAGCGACACTCCGCTACCCCCATCTGGGCAAGGAGCTGAGTCTGCAGGTTGTGCCTGCAAGTTTCAACCAAGGTTGATTGGGTCATACCTGAGGGGCATCGCAATGCCATGCTGCGAAATCTCTCCACGTAAGCCTTGATAGACTCTCCCTTCTTTTGCTTGGTGGCGAGAAGAGTTGGGACCGAGACCTCCGTGTCATCCTCAAAGAACCTGGCCAAGAATAGCCTTTCCAGGTCTACCCATTTCTGGATAGATCCGGCAGGCAATTTCATAAACCATTCAAAGGCAACTCCTTTAAGAGTGCCGATGAACAAGCGGGTCAAGATTGCGTCATTTGCTACTACATCACCAGTTTGGGATTTGAAGTAGTAAATGTGCTGATTCGGTGATCCTGTGCCATCGAAAGGTTGTAAAGTTGGGGCCTTAAATTTTGGCGGGTAGGGAGCCGTATCCCATTCTACAGGATAAGGCCGCACCACTCCTTCTTCGCGGAGCTCGCTCCTGTTAGCAATTGCATTGAGACGAGCCTCTAGCTCATCCACTTTGGTGGACTGAGGGTGTGATTCTCTCTCTGTTTCCTTCTCGTTTTTGGAGGAGGATTCCAGATTGTGAGTTTCACGATCTGAATGTTCAGTCGCTTTTTGTTTTCCCTTAGATATGGTTCTTCGGGAAGATTCAGGTTTGTGGCCTTTTTCAGCCAGAAGCTGGGCCAACATATCCTTCACTTGGAGAAGCGTCTCCTGTTGCGCTTGGAGCATGACGTGATGTTCGTCGACTCTCTTAGCCAAATCTTCATGATTCCCTGTTGTGTAAACAGAGACTTCACGAGCTACAATAGAGCTAGAAGATTGGGATTCGGCTATCGCTGAATGTTCCTCGTTAGAAGCGATCCCTTTAGCTAACCTTTGGTAGTTAACCGTGCGAATGGCCCCTGTCCGAGTCCGGGTATGTTGGTATACCCCTTCAAATTCTTCGCACCTTTCCCGAACAGTCGGGGAATGACTCCTTTGCGATTCTTCGGAATCAGGTTGCGAGGCTTTCCCTCGGCCAATCATATTGATAGTGACCTGAGGGTACTCAGATTCATCTGCCTTCTTTTTGTATCGGCGTCGTCGTTTAGCAGGTCTGACAATGTTGGTTAACCTGTCGAACACAGATTGCCGAGGCGTGGATGTGCAACAATGGCATTCTGACAGGACTGCCGATATAAGCCTCTCACATTGACATGAGTGAGCTGCTTGCTGCGTTGGTTTCCCTCTTGACAATAACTCCCGCAGATCAGGAACTTGAGAGGAAACTTTCCCCGGGTGTGGAGGCGGAGATGGAACCCCCTGCCCTTGGGTAGGTGAAATTGGTTCTTGTCGAACGTGGATTTTAAAACCACGCCGATCTTTCTGAACCTGGCGGACCTCTTGACGATCGCGTTCTTGAAGAGCAACGCGAGGGTCGCGTTCCTGAAGGGTAACGCGAGGGTCGCGTTCGGATTTATAAATGTTAGGCCGAGGCCTTCGTTTAAATGATGAAACAGACCCGCGAGGGTCATGTTCTGGTTGAACGCTTCCCTGAGGGTCGCGTTTGTTTTTGGCAGTTTCCTTCTAAGGGCTGCGTTTTGAAGAGACAACGCGCCACTCAGGGTCGCGTTTCAGCTGAATTAGCCGAGGCTCGTAGTCGGGCTCATTGCCCCGAAGTGAGTGTTCTGTTTTGGGAACGCTAAGTTCGGGTGAAACTTCGGGAACGCGATTCTCGCGTTGTGCCAGCATTCGGCTTTCACACAAGTGCGCTCGTCGTATGGATCTTCTCCGTCTACGAGCGGCGTTCTTCTTGGCTTGTTTCAAAGCCTTAGCAGCAGCGTCATTGACGTTTATGGGGTTCATCTCCTCTATAGGCCGTTTATGGCCTGAAGCACGTCATGCTGACGCGGATGTGGGATCTTCAACCAGCAAAGCTAGTTTGAGTTCCTGGCCGAAGGAGAGGGCTGTTTTCAGCAAAAGTTGTTTCCATCGTAGATTCCATTAATCTTCT
>BQKN01013683.1:0-10547 GCA_022839385.1 Asparagus kiusianus | reverse complement strand
CGGGAAACGGAGAACACCCGGGGGACTCGGCCTTGACCGAGCCACCCTAAGGTGGCTCGGCCCAAGCCGAGCCACCCTAGGGTGGCTCGGCATGAGCCGAGACACCTTATGCCGAGCCACCCCAAGGTGGCCGGCTCCTTTCCCCCCTCTCTCTTGTGCACACATGCACAGTTTCGAGTGCCTATAAATAGGCGGGGTGGTTCATCATTTGAAAGGACCTTTTGGTTGAACTTCTGAAGAGCCGAAACTCTGCCGGATTGTGATCTCACCTCGGAGTTGTGAAGGCTTGAAGCTTGGACACTTGGATTCGGTTCTTGACGAGCACCCGCACCAAACAAGGCAGGAGTTCGAAGGAATATAGTCTTCAGATCTACGTCGTTCTACTCCGGATCTAAGCTTGGTTCTTAGATCCCGAGATTCGAGCGATCGTTTCCTTGGTGAAACGATCCCTCCTGGCTATTATCTCCTTGGTGGGATAATACCCGTTATACGTCGTAGATCTGCTTGGATCCAGATCTCACGGTGGTCAACGGTAAACAACCCCGGCGCAGGTAAACAACCCACGCAAGCGAGGGACCGTAAAACAGGAAACTCGTGATTTGTTCAGAGAGAATTGTAATTTTTATTTCTTTATTTTGATTTTCATTGTAACCAGATCTTATAAAAAGACCGGATCTTTGTAAACGCATAAAGTTGTTACCAAAGTTGTAATGAAATCATCAATGAAGAAGAACACAATTTTCCACGCGAACAATCTGGCGACCACAGTGGGAGCCACCGATCTCGCTGCCGAGATCGGAGCGTCGCAGCCGCGGATCTCGATCCCGGTCGTGGAGGAGGTCGAGTATGAGTTCGACCAACAGAAGTACGAGGAGTACGTGTCCTCGTCTGGATCTACCTCCTCCCCCAAGTCCAAGAAGTCCTAAAAGTTCTCCTCCAGGAGAAAAGTCCGTTGGTGCGAAGAAGTCGAAGCCACCAACGACGACCTCACCCCAATCGACGCCGAAGTTGCGTTGGGTGACGTCCTACCGACCTCTAAGAAGGTCAAATCCGCCGTTGAAGGCGTGGTGACTCTCTCCAAGAGAGCCCGCCAGAGGCAGCGTCAACGCCTCGCGAAGCAATTCGCCAAGGCCATGGAGTCCGTTGACGGGGTCCGCTACCATGCGGATCTGAAGAGCAAACGAGGCAAATAGCCTCAGCAGCAAATGAAGGGTGGTTCCTCCAAACCATCGACGATGGAGTGGGTCCGTGTCAAACGGAACCGCTCGACACTGGAGGAGCATCCGCAAACGTCGCGCATTATCGGCGCAAGCACGGGCCAAAGCTGAAGAAGCCCGTCGGAAGCTGCAGAAGGAGGTGGTCAAGAAGCCACCATCAACTCGCAGGGTTTGGAGGCTGAAATCTGAAGCGGCAGTTCAGACCAAGGAACAACAGCCGCAGCCTCCGAAGATTCAACACCCGGCAAATCAATCCAAACAGCCGGTGATTTCTGCAACTGCTCCGGGAGATCCTGCAGGACCATCCCAGAAGAGAAAGTCAGTTTTAGAGCGCCTCGGTCCATTTCCTAAGGAACGAGGCAAAATCCAAGAACGCTTGGGGCCAATGAAGAAGTCCCAAACAATGCAACATGCTGGGGGTCGCCGCAACCCTCAACACTTGGAGAAAATTGTGGCACCCAAGCGCACGACTTTGCGCATCGAAGTGCAAGAGCCCGCTGAAGATTCGCACTCACAAAGGCGCGTTTCAAGGCGTGTAACTCTGGATGGTCCGAAGAAAACAATTCATCATCAGAAGGAGACGTTGTCGTCTGAAGACGACGACGTTATACCTAAGAGATCGTGCCAACATACGATAGGTTGCTCCGATCTTCAAACGAACGAGCTGTACTATCGTGCTGGGGGTACGAGTAAATCTAGAAAGAGGAGCCCTCGAAGGTTCGAAGCTCAATGTCCTTGCTCGAAGCTCATTCGGGCGGTATTGTCTGAGTGCAATTGTGTCAAGGCAGTCCCCGAAAGAGTTTCTGTGTTCGAGAGACTCAGCACTAAAACGCCAAAGCCCAGGTCTAGGCGTTTCCGAAAAAGAAGAACAATGGTCGAAGATGGTGAGCATTCAAGGGTCACCGCAAATATGACCAGCACAGGAACATCGGCTCAGGATAACCCCGAGGCGATTCCAGAAATACCCCGACGCGTAACTCGTCTACAATCCGGGGCTATCATTCGCGCAACGTATGGTAGAGTTCGGACAAGAGTACCTTCAGGAGACGAAGAGTCGGATGCTGGCTCAGCAGTTGCGTCTGATAACACCGTGTCCAGTGAAGGACAGCCCCGCGAGTCGTTCATGATAAGCGCGGAGCAAGTGGCCAAGATGCTTGAAGATGCCATTGCCAAGCAACAGGAAACCTTTAGGTTCGAAATGCAAATGGCTATGCAGAACATGAGAGAGATGCATGACCAATAGATTCAAGCATTGAGGAACCAACAAGGCGAACCAAGTCGTCACAACCAGAACAACCTGGAAGATGAGGACACAAATGAAGCTCGTAATACCAATAACCCTCCCATCAATCCAGGGGGTGGTAACGAGAACGCCAGTGAAGACACAGGTGAAAGCCTGAAAATTAAAAACCTCGAGAGCAAAATCAACACGTTGATTTCCGCTCAAGAGACGAAAAAGACGGGCATTCCTTGTCCATACCCAAGAGAGTGGGAATCAATCCCATATCCGGCGAAGTTTAGTCTAATTAACTTCACGCCATTTAATGGAATGGGTTCACCCACTCAACATTTGATTTACTTCAAATCGCACTTGGGAGTCATATCTGGTAATGAGCCTCTGATGGTGCGGTCATTCGTCGGCACTCTTCGCGGAGCTGCCTTCGATTGGTATCGTCGCCTCAAGCCAGGAAGCATAAACAGCTGGGACGACATGGAGGCTAAGTTCCTCGTGAATTTCTTCGACGACGACACCGAGATCTCTATCGGATCGTTGCTCGATGAGAAGCAGAAAGACGGGGAGTTAGTCGACACCTTCGTCAAGAGGTTCCGGAACAAGGCGATGAATTGCCGGGACCCGATCACCGAGGAATTCATCCTCCAGACCTGCCACAACAACCTTTCGCTGGATGTGTTGGAAGCAATAGGCACAGCACCATCCAAGACCTGGAAGGATTTGAAGGTCCGAGGAGAGCAAGCTGAGCGGTTCCTCAGGAGAAAGAAGGCGGAGAGAGGCCAACCGGCAACAAATCCTCCGAAGTAGAACTTCAACCAAAAAGGGAAAGGTAAAGCTCATGCCAATGCTGTTGATGCTAACCAAACTTTTCAATTGCAACCTCAGCAACAACAGCAGCAAAGAGCACCACAACAGTCGCAGCCACATTGGCAGCAACGGTCTCAGAAGCAAAAGTCTTCGGAGCCGAGGTTTCCCAAAGTCTACTCCTTCAAGGATGATGAAGTTCCCGGCATCTTCAAGTACTTGTTAGAGAACAACAAAATCCAGCTGCCGGCGATTGTAGATCATGAAGGAGCCACCAAGGTGACGGACCCGAAGTACTGCGCGTACCATAGAGCGGTCCACCACCCAACGAAGTCTTGCTACCACCTCAAGGACAAGATCCAAGCGTTGATCGACGTAGGGGTCATAACTCCTAAACCGGCCAAGAATGTGGGAGCAAACGCGGTGTCAATCAGTTTTGGATCGGTGCCTACAACTTGGTTCGAGCCAAAGCGCGTCACCAAAGTCGGGATGAAGACGGTGAACGACGACCCGCACGGACAACGCCAAAAAGGACTTGTCCCACACACAGCCCCAAACGGTGAAATTCTCTGGGTGCACCCCGACCTGATTGAAGATGAACAATGGGCCGGATCGTCATCCAAGAAGAAGTCCAAAGGAAAAGGGAAGTCGTGTTATGGAGTCTCTGCTATCCCAGGAAAAGATGACGAAAGAATCCCTGCTTTCCCACTTTCCGACGAAGAACAGGAAGTCTTTGCGAACCGAAGTGGAAATGAGTATCACTACAAGTATCCATCTCCTGGCGATCAAATAGCTGAACAGGGGGTGACAAAACGGGGACCAGCCAAGACTCTCACGGAGCTGGGAGTGATTACGGTTCCTAAACCGGTTAAAGATGCTCGACGACAGCCGGTAGATAAGCAGAAAGAAAAGAGGCCCGAGGAGGTTCAAAATCCGAAGCAGTCTCGTTTCAGTCGTCCGATTGGAAAAGATAAACCGGAGAGTTCGAAAACTCCGCGTGCCTTCGACATCATGGCTCAGCTAGCTAATATTCCAGCGCGGATAATGCTGTATGAGCTGCTGCGGTTGTCCAAGGAGACTAGAGGAGCCTTACAAGAAGCCTTGGCTGATTCAGAAGCGTTTCTCACTCGGATCAAGCCGGCGCCTGAAGAATTGGAACTTTTAGCTCAACAGTGCAATGTGGTAGCTAAGAACATTCCCTGCATTACCTTCACCAAAGAGGACATGCAGACGAAGAATTCAAATCATGATCGGCCCCTGTAATTCGTCGGGTACATTGGCTCCAGCGAGGTCAACCGAATCCAAGTGGATCCGGGTTCCGCTGTGAGTATTATGCCACTTCGCCTAATGCATAGCCTGGGCATTCCAGTCAGCAAGTTGGCGTCTACGGGCACAGTCATTTACGGATTCAACACCAGCGGGTCAAGACCTTTGGGGAAAATCCGAATAAAGTGCCAAATGGGCGATCTGAAGACGGAGGTCACGTGCTACGTGATTGATGCTGAGACATCCTATAACTTACTATTGGGTCGGCCTTGGATCCATAGTAATGTTATAGTTCCCTCCACTCTACATCAGTGCTTGAAATATGTCGACACTGATGGAAGGGTTAGGACGGTGGTCGCGGATAAGCAACCATTCAAAGGGTATGAGAACTATTTCACAGATTCTCTCCTTTAGGGTAACGAATCCGAAACGGAACCATCGGTCCAAGGCACGGACAGCGGAGAAGAAGCTGATTCCGAGGCCGGATTCGATTACAATGGTGGTTTTGTTTTGAATGACATTGTACCCTTTGTAATCAATCTCGACGACGAACAGTCGTCAGATGGCGGTTGTAACTGGCAACTTGCCGATATTGAAATAAATCCTGATTTAGAGTACTTCTTGTCTCTTGATGATGCGATAAAAGGATTATACGATAATCCCGATTTATGTATGCCACTCAGATCGTCTTATGTAACGAAGAAGCGTCTCCAGCACTCTTTCGGAACAACTCGGATTATTCCTGCCAAAATAGGGGGACAAAAAGAAGTGATTTACGGTAAAGGGGAAAATCTTCCGTTGCCAGATCATTTCCTAAGAGAAGATGAAGATGATGACAAATCTGGTCTGCACTTATCTAAGTATAGTCCGGAAGCGCGCACGCTCATGGAAAAACAAGGATACGATTTCACACTCGGAGAAGGTTTATACTTCGATCGAGGTTCCCGTGTCCCAGTCAAAGCGGCGTATGTACCAAAAGGGAAACCAGATAATTATTACCGTCACAAGAGAGGCCTAGGCTATGTTTCATCAGATGACGAGTGTGGTTGGCAAATAATCGATCAAATTGCTAACAAAGCTAAGGATGGGTACTTGCCAGATTCTTCAGCCGAGGATTCCGACACAAGTTTGGGAGAAATGTTCAAGACCTTAATGTCGAACATGACTACAGCTGATCCATCTACGATGGAGGATGACGATCAAATGCCAACGTGGGAGGACCCATGGGTTCATCACCTAAACATGCAATATGGTGATAGGTTCGAACAAAGAGAACCACCCACCGAAGACGAAGTAGTCCAAATTAATATGGACGATGAAGCCAATCCAAAGCCCATATTTATCAGCGGTAGTCTTCCCCCAGATGAGAAGGAAGAGTTAATTGACCTTATCAGGGAATATATCGACGTCTTCGCCTGGAACTACGAAGACATGCCAGGGCTCGACCCCAATGTGGCGATGCACCGCCTCGACATCAAGCCGGATGCCAAACCTGTCAAACAACAGCAAAGACGGTTTCGTCCGCAAATTATGGAAGCCATCGAGGCAGAGGTTAAGAAGTTGATCGACTCAGGATTTATCCGAGAAGAACAACATCCAGACTGGTTAGCCAACATCGTTCCCGTCATGAAGAAGAATGGCAAAATCAGGATTTGCATCGACTTCAGAAACCTGAATGAAGCATGTCCAAAAGATGATTTCCCTCTCCTAATCACGGATGTCATTATCGACAATACATGCGGATTCGAGAGAATGTCCTTCATGGACGGCTTTTCGGGGTATAACCAAATCAAGATGCACCCGGACGATGAGAAGCATACAGCATTCACAACGCCCCTCGGTATCTTCTGCTACACGATGATGCCCTTCGGTCTGAAGAACGCAGGTGCCACATACCAACGAGCGATGACTAAGATTTTCCAGAAACACCTCAGGAAAACAGTTGAATGCTACGTTGATGATTTGGTGGTAAAAAGCCACGACAAAGAAGATCACATCAAGGACTTGAGAACGATGTTCGATCTCATGCGGAGTCATCAATTGAAGATGAATCCCACAAAATCCTTCCTTGGAATGTCCAGCGGAAAATTCCTTGGATTCGTCGTCACCACTAAGGGTATACACATTGACCCAGACAAGGTAAAGGCGATACATGAATTGCAACCCCCGAGAAATCTAAGAGAACTCAGAGGATTGCAAGGGCGTTTAGCTTATATCAGGCGGTTCATCTCAAATCTTTCTGGGAAGTGCCAACCGTTTTCTAAGCTAAACAAGAAGGGCGTGTCATTTATTTGGGACGAGGCTTGTCAAAAAGCATTCGAAGACATCAAGGCATATCTGATGAATCCCCCTGTTCTGGTTGCACCAAAATCAGGTAAACCGTTCTTGATTTACATCAAGGCGATGAACCATTCGATAAGTGCTTTATTAGCACAAGACGATGATAATGGTCACGAACAGGCAGTCTATTATCTAAGTCGGACCTTGATAGGCGTCGAATCTCGATATCCGATGATCGAGAAGGAATGTCTCGCATTGGTATTCGCAGTACAAAAGATGCGACATTACTTGGTTGGCCAGACGATTTACGTCATTGCTAACGTTAATCCGGTACGGGTATTCATGACTCAACCGGGTTCAATGAATTGGCGGTTGGCAAAGTGGGCTCTTCTCTTGTCCCAGTATGATTTGCACTTCAAACAGCAGAAGTCGGTCAAAGGACAAGCGATTTGTGATCTTTTGGCAGCAAGTCCGACAACAGATACGGTAGAAGTATATGATGACTTGCCAGACGAAACCCACGAGGTTAACATCACATCACACCAACAAGTATGGCAATTATACTTTGATGGTGCTTCGAGAGCAGTTAATAAGGCAGTAACCCCTGGATGTCCTAAAGTCACCTCCGGAGTTGGAGTTGTCTTAGTTTCCCCGGGGAAGCACGTGATGCCTCGAGCTTATTCACTGACGAATCCGTGTTCCAATAACGTAGCCGAGTACAACGCGCTCCTTATTGGACTTAGTTTCGCCAAAGAGCTGGGGGTCGAATATCTCGAAGCCTTTGGAGATTCTCAACTGATAGTCAACCAAGTTCGTGGAGAGTATGAAGTCAGGAACCCAGACCTGATCCCATACCACCAGGAAGCCATCAGAATGGCAGATTCTTTTGAAGAATTTTACATCGAATACATCCCTCGTCTTCAGAACGCTTATACGGATGCACTGGCAGCACTAGCAGTATCACTCGCGCAGCCGCCCGAAACTGAACTGCTAGTCACAGTAAGGTCACACCAACTCTGCATACCCATATACGATATGGAGGTTGAAGAGGAGGATGATAGAAACGTAAACGCTAAAGAGGTGAACTCAACCCAAATCGGGTCTGAGTCCCGAGATTGGCGCTTTCCCATTATTGATTACGTCCAATATGGCATTTTACCGGAGGATGTAAAAGAAAAAGAATCCATTCGCCGAAGAGCACCACGGTTCTTTTACAATACAGAGACCCGTACGTTATATCGCCGGGGGTATGATGATTTGCTTCTCCGATGCCTTTCGAACGAAGAAGCAAAAAAAGTTCTTAAGGAAGCGCATGAAGGAGAATGCGGTGCGCATCAGCCTGGTCCCAAGCTGTATGATCGAATCAGAAGAATGGGATATTTTTGGCCAACAATGGTTCGTGACGCGATCGAGTACGCTCGAGAATGTCACGCTTGTCAAGTGCATGCAAATTATATGCACCAACCACCAGAGCGGTTACACACGTCAACTACGTCCTGGCCATTCGAGACATGGGGTATGGATATTATCGGTCCTATCTTTCCTCCTTCAGTCAAGGGTGACCGATTTATTCTCGCTATCACCGACTACTTTTCAAAGTGGGCTGAAGCCATTCCGCTTAAAGAAGTGAAGACGAACAACGTTATCAACTTCATCAAGCATCATGTCATTTACCGACACGGCGTGCCGAGGCGGATCATTCATGACAACGGTCCGTAATTCATAAGCAATGCTTTCATCAGGTTCTGTGACAAATTCAAGATCCAAGATGTTTCGTCAACAGCTTATTATTCCGCTGCGAACGGATTAGCTGAGGCTTTCAACAAGACGATCATCAAGATCTTGTCAAAGCTTGTGAAGACCAATAAGCGAGATTGGGACGATAAACTCGGCGAAGCGCTCTGGGCTTATCGCACCACCATACGCACACCTACGGGAGCTACCCCATATTCGTTGGTATACGGATGTGAAGCTGTGCTACCGTTGGAAATTCAAATTCCCTCCCTTCGGATCACTCTCGCAACGGAGATGACGACCGAAGAGTAGCATCAAAAACGTCTTGAGGAACTCGAAAGGCTGGACGAAAAGCGCTTGGAAGCTCAATAACACATCGAGTTCTATCAAGCCAGAATATCCAGAGCCTTTAACAAAAGGGTTCGCCAAAGAAGCTTCAAGGAAGGAGATCTGGTTCTCGCTGCGCGTCGACCAATAATCCTCACCTCCAAGAAGAAAGGTAAATTCGAACCTAAGTGGGAAGGACCGTTTGTAATAGACACAGTCTATTCAAATGGTGCTTATCGCCTAATTTCTTTAGAGGGCGTCAGGCAATTAATGCCAATAAATGGGAAGTTTTTAAAAAAGTACTATCCCTAGTACATTCAGGACAACTCATTTATCGGGAAGTTCCTCGAAGAATATTACACTTAATATTCTAGAGGATAACCCAAATTCATTTTCCAAAACCCCTCACTGATCAATTCCAATTGACAGTGAGTCCACCAAAAATGTTCTTCTGGCCCTCTTGATTCTTTCCATGAATAAGAGGTCCACTTTCAGTTCGGAGTCCCCTTTCGATAAACGAAAGAACTCCCTTTCTTTTCTCTTTGGTTAAACCTTCTCATGGTTATAACCAAAGTTGAAATTTCACTTCGATAAACGAAAAACTCATTTCCTGATCAGATAACCAATCCTATAAAAGGTAAGCTTATCTAGATCTTCCGGATTCTCAGAGTGGAGATCCCACTTTTAGTTTCATTCTTGCACTAGAAATAGAATATAAAATTCTTCCTTTCCAGAATCAAGGAACAGAATATAAAATTCTTCCTTCCTTACTTGGGGAATAGAATATAAAATTCTTCCTTCCCCACACCAACTCCTTTTCCAAAATTTATTAATTTAGGATTCATCCTAGGAAGTTTATCCCGAATCCTAAGCAGGGATAAGTCTGCGCCTAACACGCGCTGCCGGTTTAGTCTTTTTCCGATTGAAAAAGACACCAGAGTTCGATTCTGGGGTATTTTATCCCGAAACCTAAGCAAGGATAAGTCCACGCCTAACACGCATCGCCGGTTAGTTCTTAACCGTTGAAAAGAACACTTGTCCACATATTCAATATTGTGGCAGGTTGTTATTAATAACACCAAAATCCATGCCTTACACGCGTGGGGAATTTCATCCTGAATCCTAAGAAAGGATATGTCGACGCCTAACACGCGTCGCCGGTTTGATCTTTATCCGTAGAAAAAGATACCAGAGCCTGACTCTGGGGACCTTTATCCCAAGGCCTAAGTAGGGATAAGCCAACGTCTAATACACGTTGCTGGGTAGCCTATTCCCATAACAATGGCGAAGTCTACATATTCAAAGTTGTAGCACAAAGTCTAAAGGAGTCATTCCTTTAGCACAACGTCACATGCGGAACGGATTTAAATAATCCACGTGTAAGCCCGACTCAAACGGTAGTCGGTAAGAGCAAATCAAATCCGTTAAAGGCTGAGGATTTGCCAAAAATCCTGAGTCAACGTCTCATACACGTTGCTGTTTAGTCTTTTCACAGGAGAAAGACGAAGTCTACGTATTCAATATCGTAGCACTAAAAGAGTTAACTCTTTTAGCTTAACGTCACGTGCGGAACGGACTTAGACAATCCGCACGCTAGCCCGACTCAAACGGTATTCGGTAAAGGCTAATCAAATCCGTTGAAGGCTGGGGGTTAGCCAAAAACCCTAAAGTCAACACCTCACACG
>BQKN01013618.1:0-10134 GCA_022839385.1 Asparagus kiusianus | reverse complement strand
TGTTTGAGTTCAGGTCCGTTTTGTTGTTGGACGACTCGTTAACTTTCCGAACCGTTGGTTTGGTCCTGCACGCGAACATATTCCGTTGCTTGCGTGCCTCGTCGCCTCGTCGCTCGACCGTCCGTTGATTTGTCGAATCATCGTGCCGAGCTAAGCTAAGGGACCTATAGGCAATTTTACACGCCTACAGCTATCTAAAAATCACAACAGATAGCCAATCACCATCAAACACCGATGATGTAAGTTACAATCTGACGACTTCTAGAAGATTATAATTTAAAGACTTTCATGTAGATCGATGAAGGTTACAATCTGACAACCTTCATAATAACTGATGAAAGATCTAATCAACAGCCTTCACAATCAACATCGGTAGTTACAATCTGACGACTCTCATATTTTTAAGGAGCCAAGATGAAGATTACTGAACAATGGTCTTTGCAACGCTCTAGCAAAAGAGACTATAAATTGACGGTCTCTTCAAATCCAGACGTAGAGCTCACCTGTGTATCCCAGATTCAAAACGCATAGCTCATGGCTGTGTCCCCAGAACAAAACGCATAGGTCCTCCTTACGTTGCCACACCAAAACACGGAGGTCCTCCCCGTGTGTCATCAACATAACGCAGAAGTCCTCCCTGCGTTGCAATATCAAAACGCTGGAGTCGAACCTGCGTTGCAACATCAAAACGCGAGGGTCAGACCCACGTTTTTTGAGTTTGACTGGTTCAAACAGAACCTGAATGGTCTTTTGAAACCGTATCTCCACTTAATGGGGTCGGTTAGACCCCATTATGGAGAGATTTTAGGGGGGTTATACTATTTAAACCCTTGAACAGTTTCAAAACTGTTTCCCATGATTTGAGGGCGGTTAAACCCACTTAGGAGTGATTTAAGGGGTAGTTACACCCCCTTAATCCCCTATAAATAAGAAGAAACTCAACCGAGTTAAGGGTTGGAACTCCTTAGCTTGGATTAACCCTGGAGCTTGGCAGCGAGGAGGAGATCTTTGGCTGATTTTTTTAGGGGATCTTCGATCTGGCATCTTAGAGCTTCTTGAAGCAACAAAGTTCTTGGAGCATTCCCTTGGCTTATTAACCGAACTTTCGGTTCAAATCAACTCTTTTTCAAGAGTTTAAACTCGCTCTGAGTTATCAACTCTTTTAGAGTTTTAAACTTGCCACACAAGTTCTCCACAGCGTCAAATCGTGAGGAGGAGATATCGTTCCAGTGAATCAAGACGTTCGGATCGTCAATGGAGAGCAAACTCGATGCGAGCATTCGAGGGAGGCACTCCATCACCACCGTGAAGAGCCCAGAATTAAACAAAGGGGAAAGTCCAGATCATTCTCCTCTTTTTTGTAATCAGGATTCAAATTGTAATTAAGATCGAGAGAATACAAATCAATTTTCTTTTATTTTACTTACTTTAAATTTTCCACCAATCAAAAGATGGCGACTCCACTAGGGACTAGTTTCTCTGACGAAGAGGTGGTGGCGTAATCCGACGTCATGCTCACTAGAACGACTGTTGAAACTCTGATCATCGAGTTTGATCAAGCCAAGTATAAGGAGTTACTCTCCTTCGGATCCCTTAGCCCCAAGGCTATGCGCAAGATCCGCAAAGTCTTCAAGGAGACTAAAGCTTCAATCGTTGCTCTTATGCCGAAGGAAGCCCTCTCCTTTCGCCAAGATTGCTCGAACTGCCCCTCCTTCGATGGAGTGGGCTCAGCTTATGCCAAACGCAGCCCTCAGTGGCGCGTTGTGCAATCAAAACGCAGCCTTCAGAGACACGTTCCAACATCAAAATGCAGACCTCAAAACTGTGTTGATCTGGCTGAACGCAACTCTCAGGAGTACGTCCCAGAACCAAAACGCAACTCTCAGGAGTGTGTTCCACAAACTGAACGCAACTCTCAGGAGTGCGTTTTAGAATCAAAACACAGATTTGAAGACTGTGTTTCATCAGCTAAATGCAGACATCAGGACTGCGTTTCACCAGCAACACCTGGAGCTCAGGCATGCGTTCGGGTAATGATATCCAATGCAGAACCTGGATTGAGGGGCAGATGTAAAAAGTCTATGGATTCAAGGCATCTCAACCGGATCCATGTTCACCAAGAGCCAGTCATGCCCAATCATAGACTAGGGGTTCTAATTCAAACCTCATGATCATTGAGTAATTCTCGAGTCTTTCCAACAGGCTTGAGAGAGTTTATATCGAGAGAAAGACCGATGCAATAAGTCATTCGTTCATTCCAATGTGAACGATTGATTCCTACGTTCCTCTCGAGATGTCAATGTTGCTCATATGCGGCCAAAACGTTGGTGTTCGACCAATTAATGAATGTTGCCTTTCCCAACCAACAACGACGTTTGCGCAGGAAGAAGTCTCCAGAGACCAAGTACCTTAGATTCACTTCTAACATGATCGATAGAGGGAGATCATCAGTCCCTAGCTCCAACGAGTTAGAGAAAGATCAGTCTCCTAGCTTGAAAGACCCCCTGAATAGGTTTGATGGAATTTATCAACATACTCGGACTCAAACAGGAACCATTCCTCCTGTTAACTATCGGAGGTTAGCCAGAGGAACCAATTCTGAGGATGAACACTCAGCCATTACGGAGTCTCAATCGTCAAGTTCCTTAGTTGAACATGAGAGTTCCGCTTATATGATGGGAAACCATGAAGATCTCGCGAAGAGACTTGATGAGCAGGAGGCCATGATCAAATCTCAGCAGGAGGCCATCAATGAACTCTTGGTCCTGATGAATCAAATCCTCACAGACAAGACCAAATCTCAGAAGACAGATTCGCCACCTAGGTAAGAATCCTCCCGGAGAGGAAAAACGTCTTCATCCCGACCTCACACAAGCAAAGGGAAGGGAAAAGTGGTTGATAACACGGCTTCTGACCAAGAAGCCCACAACCTGGAATCTTCCTCTGATGAAGGAAGAGAGACTAAGAATGAGCAAAATCTCCAATCTACCAAAATGGAAGAATTGGAAGCCCGCCTAAATGCCATTGCCAACAGAAGCGAACTTCAAGACGAGAGAGTTATCAGGCCCTATCCTGCCGAATGGGATGCAGCCTCTTATCCTCCAAAGTTTGAAGTCCCGGCGCTACAAACTTTTGATGAAATGAGATCACCGAACTAACATATCTATCATTTCAAGTCATAGACTGGGAATGTGATATCAAATAACGACATACTGGCTTGATTGTTCATTGGTACCCTCAAGAGAGTTGCCTTTGAATGGTTCAGGAAACTACCTGCGGGATGTATCCAAAAGTTGGCGGATCTAGAGAAACTATTTCTGTCGAGATTCTTTGAAGAAGATACAGAAGTCTTCATCCATATCCTTCTCGCCACTAAGCAGAAGAAGAGGGAGTCCGTCAAAGCCTTCGTCAAGAGGTTCCGAAGCATGGCTCTCTGATGTTCGTTAAGTATGACACAGTCTACCTTAGTGGAGACCTGTCGACACAACTTATAAACCGACCTTGTAGCACAAATGAGGATTACAGAATGTCGTTCTTGGAGACAACTAATCTCTCAAGGTGAACAGACTCAAAAAATTATTGTCAGGGTCAAAGCTGAAGAATAAAGTAGGCAGGATCAACCTGAGCAATCGGACCAAGCCCAATCTTCTCAGTCAGAAGGGGAAGATACCACGACCACTGAATCCAATCCTCTTCGGTAGGATGACAGGTCCAACAACTATCACGTTAACAATTATCTTTGATAGTCAAACTCGTTAGATAGTGGCCCACTAGGCGATATGCTATGTCTACCATTTTTCCCCTGCACTTGTTCAAGACTGGGGGTTAGTTTATTTGTAGTTCATTAGATTATGAATAAATTTTCTGAGTTATCATATTCAATAGAATACCTCTGTCAACCACGAAGTCTACAAAAACTATCATGTTAATGATCACCTCTTATAGTCTATTTTCTTCCAAATTCCCCCGCCAATCCTCTTCGAGCAGGATAGCGGGTCCACCAAAACTATCACGTTAATGATCACCTCTGATAGTCTGTTTTCTTTCAAATTCCCCCGCCAATCCTTTTCGAACAGGATGGCGGGTTCACCAAAACTATCAAGTTAACAATACATATCTGATAGTTCTTTTTCCCTAAATTCCTCCACCAATCCTCTTCAATAGGATGGCGGGTCCATTAAAACTATCACGTTAATGATCATCTCTGATAGTCCATCAACTTGCTAATCTTTTTTAAGTAGGATGGCAGGTCCACAAAACTATCACGTTAACAGTTATCTCTGATAATCCATCAACTTGCCAATCTTCTTCAATAGGATAGTAGGTCCACAAAAACTACCACGTTAATAGTTACCTCTGATAGTCAAACTTATCAGATAATGGTCTACCAGGTAATGTGCCTCTATTCCAACTTCATAGATAGTGCCCCACTAGGCGATGTGCCTTGTCTACCTCTTTTTATTCCTCTGCTAAGTCTTAATCACGACCGGTGGTTGGTTACTTGGAATCCACTGGATTAAGAGTAACGAATCTTTCACATCGTTGAGTTAACATTACACTTCTGACGATCATCACCCCCACAAAGTATGAATGCAACTTGTATCACTCCTAATTTGTCACGTTAACAATACACCTCTGGCAATCAACTTATCAATCCTTGATAATAGGATGATAAGTCCTCAAAATTGCTCAAATCGCAATCTTCCCCAGCAAGACACTAAGTCTTCAAAATCTTATTCAAATCACAAGTATCAAAATTCATCGCTTCTGATGAACTCACCTAGCAAGTTTTCCCAGCAATACGCTAATTCCCAAAATCTTGTGCAAGTCATAAGTACACATTCTCTAGTCACGTTAAAACCAAATCTCTGACTAATCAACTTACCTATCTTCTCCAATAGGATGATAAGTCCACAAAGTTGCTCTAATCGTAACACAAATCCTGTCACGTTAACACTAAACCTCTAACAATTCAATTATCAATCCTTTTTAATAGGATGATAAGTCCACAAAGTTACTCCGATCGCAACATTCTCTTATCACGTTAATATCACACCTCTGACAAATCAACTTATCAGTCTTTTTTAATAGGATGATAAGTCTACAAAGTTACTCCGATCGTAACAAATTCTTATCATGTTAACACCAAACCTCTGACAATTAACTTATTAACTCTCGTCAATAGAGCGATAGGTCCTCAAGGTTGCTCCGATCGTAACAAAATCTTGTCACGTTAATCTCACACCTCTGACAAAATTCACTTATCGATTCTCCCTAATAGAGCGATAGGTACTTAAAATTGCCCCGATCGCAATATTCTTCTTGTCATATTATTATCATACCTCTGACAAAATCAACTTATCGACTCTTTTCAATAGAGCGATAGGTCCACAAACCCGTCAAGTTAACATCACACCTCTGACAACAAAATCAACTCATCGACTCTCTTCAATAGAGCGATAGGTCCACAAACCAGTCAAGTTAACATCATACCTCTGACAAAATTAACTTAATGACTCTCCTCAATAGAGCGATAGGTCCACGTACCCGTCAAGTTAATATCACACCTCTAACGACCAAATCAACTTATCAACTCTCTTCAATAGAACGATAGGCCCATAAAATACTGTTAGGTTAACATCACACCTCTATCAGTCAAACCCTCTCCAATGAACTTATTAATCCTTTTTCAATAAGAATAGCAAGTTTTCATCATAAAATTCCCAGTGGATTAAAAATTTTCTGGAGTTATCCTAGTGATAATGAAGAAAATTTTTGAATTTCACTCTAAGTAAAAATTTATGCCAAGTTAATACTACACCTCTGGCACTTCCAACTTTCTTTTAGTGTTTCAAGTAACACAGGAAGAAACAGTGATGAAGCCTACGTATTCAACATCGTAGCACCAAAAATCCGTACCTTTCATACATGGGGGACTTTATCTTAATCCCTAATTAGTGATAAGTGTGCATCTAACACATACTACCGGGTAGCCTATTCCCACAATAATGGCAAAGCCTACGTGTTCAATATCATAGCAGGTTGTTATTAATAACAACAGAATCCATACCTTACACGTATGGAGGACTTTATCTTGATCCCTAATTAGAGATACGTCTACGCCTAATACGCATTACCGGGTAGTCTTTGACCGTAAAAAGGACAAAAGCCCACGTATTCAACATCATGGTAGGTCGTTATTAATAACGCTAAAATCTGTGCCTTACACGCACAGGAACTTTATCCTAAATCCTAAGTGGGAATAAACCTACACCTAACACACGTTGCCGGTTAGTCTTTTACCATAAAAAAGACACCATAATCCATGCCTCACATGCATGAGGGACTTTATCTCGATCCCTAATTAGAGATAAGCTTATGCCTAACACGCGTTGTCGGTTAGTCTTTTTCTATGAAAATGACAAAGTCTATGTATTCAAAATCATAGCATCAAGTCTAAGAGGGTTCATTCTCTTAGAACAACGTTATATGTGGAACGGACTTAGACGATCCACATGCTAGCCCGACTCAAACGGTAGTCGGTAAAGGCTTATCAAATCCGTTGATGGCTGAGGGTTTGCCAAAAATCCTATGCAGGTCTGTAGGTCCATTAGCTTAATGAATGTAAGCCGAGACTTGAGACAGATGAGCTAAAGACAAGTCTCAAAGACATAGTAAAAAAATACATGAGAGCCACCTCCGCGTCTCAAGTCAAAACGCCAAGGTCAGACCCGCGTTGCAAACACCAAAATGCCGAGGTCACACCCGTGTTCCAAATTCAAAATGCAAGGGTGAGACCCGTGCCTCAAGTTTAAAACATAGGGGTCCACCCCCGCATTGCAGAAGTAGGATTATGACGCATACCTTCACACAGGTCCTGTGTAGCAAATTCCTTCAACCAAGATGCCTTTGAAGCGAGTGTAGAGAACGACTCCTTTACGATAAGGAATTATCAGCTCCAAGTTCAGAGTTGAGATCCAAAGTATTCCGAAAATTCATCTAAGTCAACCGTAAACTTTTAAAAACTTTAGAGGGGTTTTGTAGGCTGTCTAGAAATCACAACAGATAGCCAATCTCCATCAAACACCGATGATGAAAGTTACAATCTGACGACTTCCAGAAGATTATAATTTGAAGACTTTTATGTAGATCGATGAAGGTTACAATCTGACGACCTTCGCAATAACTGATGAAAGCTCTAATCAACAGCCTTCACAATTAACATCGGGAGTTATAATCTGACGACTCTCATATTTTCAAGGAGCCAAGATGAAGATTACCGAACAATGGTCTTTGCAACGCTCTAGCAAAAGAGACTATAAATTGTCAGTCTCTTCAAATCCAGACGTAGAGCTCACCTGTGTATCCTAGATTCAAAATGCATAGCTCGTGGCTATGTTCTCAGAATAAAACGCATAGGTCCTCCCTGCGTTACCACACCAAAATGCGGAGGTCCTCCCCGTGTGTCAGCAACATAACGCAGAAGTCCTCCCTGCGTTGCAATATCAAAATGCCGGAGTCGAACCTACATTGCAACATCAAAACGCGAGGGTTAGACCCGCGTTTTTTGTGTTTGACTGGTTTAAACAGAACCTGAACGGTCTTTTTAAACAGTATCTCCACTTAATGGGGTCGGTTAGACCCCATTATGGAGAGATTTCAGGGAAGATTACACCCTTTAAACCCTTGAACAATTTTAAAATTGTTTCCCATGATTTGACGGCGGTTAAACCCACTTAGGAGTGATTTAAGGGGCAGTTATACCCCCTTAATCCCCAATAAATAAGAAGAAACTCAACCGAGTTAAGGGTTGGAACTTCTTGGCTTGGATTGACCCTGGAGCTTGGCAGCGAGGAGGAGATCTTTGGCTGATTTTTTTGGGGATCTTCGATCTGGCATCTTGGAGCTTCTTGCAGCAACAAAGTTCTTGGAGCATTCCCTTGGCTTATTAACCAAACTTTCGGTTCAAATCAACTCTTTTTTAAGAGTTTAAACTTGCTTTGAGTTATCAACTCTTTCAGAGTTTCAAACTTGCCACGTAAGTTCTCCACAGCATCAAATCGTGAGGAGGAGATACCGTTCCAGTGAATCAAGACGTTCAGATCATCAACGGAGAGCAAACTCGACACGAGCATTCGAGGGAGGCACTCCATCGTCACCGTAAAGAACCCAAAATTAAATAAAGGAGAGAATCCAGATCAATTCTCCTCTCTTTTGTATTCAGAAAATCCAATTGTAATCGAGATTGAGAGGTTTATAATCATTCTTTTTCTAAGCAGTTAGAGAGAATAAATCAAATACGATTCTTGCATTATTTTTCTTATTACAAATTTTCACCAAACAATGACAATTAGGAGTGATAATATATGTGATTGTAGAGAGATGGAGAGAATGAGAATTATTGTGTGTAAAAAAATAATATTGAGAGTGATAGATAAAGAATAAATGAAATCACAAAGAAAGAAAGGAAATAAAAAGGAAATAAAAATCAAGAAAATAAAAAAAAGGAAAAATAAAGAAAGAAAAGAATGAGCGTTCAATTAAAAATATGAGGAATCTAGAATTAAACCCACCTTAAAAGAAAATGCAATTCCCTAGAGGGTTCTAGCCTCAAGGCGAATCAAAGAATATGAAAATAAAGAAAAATAAAAACTAATCCCAAGAGGGTTCTAGCCTCAAGGTGAATAGTATAAGAAAATAAAATCTAACTATAAAATAAATTACAAAAACTAAACTACAAAATAAATTGTAAGAATTAAATACGAGAAAATAAATCTACTCTATAAGCATGAAATAAATCTACTCTTTAAGCATAAAATAAATCTAAGACAATAGGGTTCTAACCTCTTGGCTATTTAAGCAAGAAAATAAAAAGATAAAAATATTAACAAAGAGGAAATTTACCATCCAAGAGGGTTCTAGCCTCAAGATGAAAGCAAACCTCACTCTTGATCTTCATCTTCATCTTATCTTCATCTTCATCATCAAACAAAGAGAAGAAAAGAAAAATATGAAGAGGTGAAAAAATTCTTTTATTGATTGTAACAAAAAGTTACAAAATTAGAATGTCTTCTCAATTAAGAATAATCCTCCTCTTCAAATGGAGTTATAAAATTGTTCACACCCACAACCCCTTACTTTTTACCCCTATTTATAGTAAACATCAGTGAATGAGAGACATTGGATCAAACTTGAGCCCCAAGACAAGCAAAATCAATCATTGACTCGTGCTACAGTAAACTGGTATCGATGTAGGCATCTATGCTGGTATCTATGCCAGCATCAATGCCCCTATCGATGCCCCCATCGATACCCACTATATACAAATTTTGACTTCACAGATAGCTTCATCCCGTCAAGATATGTGATTTTTATATATTATATGTTAAATTCCGCCTTTCGGATTGGGAGATGTCGTCGTTTCTTTGTGGCCAACCATTTTGAATATGATTTCTTTTCATATTGGATTTTTGATTTTCTCTGGCTTCTATAGGCTACTCAGCTTGATTCTGGGCTTCAATAAAAGGTTACAAAATGAGAAAGTTAGAATCTTTTGGGCTTTTATTTATTATTTCTTCATTAACCTGCAACAAAGATAAAAACAATTATTAGTGATATATTTATTCATGTAAAATAGATAATGAGAGTATAAAATTGTAATAAAAATATGATTATCAAATACCCCCACAGCTAAACTTTTTCTAGTCCTCTAGCAAAGAAAGAAAAATCCTAACTCTTTCATAGGAATTACGGTTGTATTTAGAGCATACAACAACCCTTTAAACCCCTAGGTTACCCTAGTGGATGAGTTATAGTCTCGTGAGGGTTTGCAGTGAATATACCCATAAAATTCGGTCAAATTACCAATTTAAAGAAGTCAGTAAATAACTAAATTTACTTGATAATTTTAGACAATCTAATTGAAGCTAGTTATTACTCAAGAAAATATTTTTATATATAACTCTAAGGTAAATTTTGTAGAAAATCTTCTCATTATAGCAATACAAAACCAGGGCAAACTTAGAAATTAAAGTTAAAAGTTTTGAAAGAACATGCTAACTCTTTGTTTTAAATAATTTTTAAGTTGCTTGATCAAAAATATTTTTCAAGACCATATATACAAATATAACTATA